>JAAXCT010002094.1:0-96319 GCA_012490785.1 Eragrostis nindensis
CTCAAGGCGCGTGCACACGTCATCGTCATGGGCGCGACGTACCGGCCCAAACAGCATCGACCCTGCTCTGCGACGGTTCGGCAGGTTCGATAGCGAGATCGACATTGGCGTGCCCGACGAGGTCGGATGGCTTGAAGTGTGCGCATCCACACCAAGAACATGAAGCTCGCGACGACGTCGACCTCGAGGTTGTGGCCAGGGACACGCACGGGTACGTTGGGGCCGACCTGGCGACCTTTGCACTGAGGCGGCGTTGCAGTGCATCCGTGAGAAAGATGGACGTGATCGACTTGGAGGATGACACAATTGATGCTGAAATTCTGAATTCCATGGCCATCACAAACGATCACTTGAAGACTGCCCTTGCTGGCACGAATCCATCTGCGCTTCGTGAGACGGTGGTCGAGGTGCCTAACGTCAGCTGGAGCGATATTGGTGGCCTCGATGGCGTCAAGAGAGAATTGCAAGAAACCGTGCAGTACCCTGTCGAGCACCCGGACATGTTCGAGAAGTTTGGCATGTCGCCTTCCAAAGGCGTCTTGTTCTACGGACCACCGGGCTGCGGCAAGACCCTGCTCACAAAGGCGATCGTGATTCGCGAACGAGTGTCAAGCCAACTTCATCAGCGTCAAGGGTCCCGAGCTGCTGACCATGTGGTTGGGCGAGAGCGAAGCCCACGTTCGTGAGGTCTTCGACAAGGCGCGGCAGTCGGCGCCGTGCGTCCTGTTTTTCGACGAGCTCGATTCTATTGCAACGCAGAGGGGTGCTAGTATGGGTGACGCGGGAGGAGCGGCGGACAGGGTGCTCAACCAGCTGCTTACTGAGATGGACGGCATGAACGCCAAGAAGACGGTGTTCATCATTGGCGCCACCAACCGGCCGGACATCATCGACTCGGCGCTGCTCCGTCCCGGCCGCCTCGATCAGCTCATCTACATCCCCTTGCCGGACGAAGCTTCACGGCTCCAAATCTTCAAGGCGTGCCTGAGGAAGTCTCCTGTGGCTAAGAACGTCGATCTCGGCGCGCTCGCCAAGTTCACGGCTAGTTTCAGTGGTGCGGACATCACTGAGATTTGCCAGAGGCGTGCAAGTACGCGATCCGTGAGGATATTGAGAAGGACATCGAGCGGAGAGGAAGAAGGCCAAGGAGGAGAGCTCGGAAGAAGACATGGAGGTGGACTGCTCTGCGAAAATCAAGGCGGCTCACTTCGAGGAGTCCATGAAGTTTGCCAGGAGGAGCGTCAGCGACGAAGACGTCAGGAAGTACCGGGCGTTCGCGCAACGTTGCAGCAGTCGAGAGGGTTTGGCACCGAGTTCCGCTTCAGCCAAGTCCCAAGCTGCCGAACCTGCTACCACAGCCATCGACGCCGATGAGGATGATCTTTACAACTGATGCATCGTGGCTCTGGCAATCAGCTTAGATTATGGTTTTCTTCTTCTTTTTTTTTATGTAAAGGATTTTTAGTGTAGGCAGTTTTGATGTAATGATTACTCCCCTGTGTTTTTTTATGTAGAAAATTTGATTATGTTCATCGAAGCTTCATTTTATAGCACTGCTCTTATCCTGCTATTTTTTTTCGCGAGGGAAAATAATTTTTCTGCGAGGACCCTGCTAGTTCTTTTCTTTTCTTTTTTGCGAGGACCCTGCTAGTTCATAGGCACACTAATCCAATCGATTTAGATTGAAAGTTACACGACAAAAACACATACACAAACAGGTGTAGACCTGAATATTGGTGGAACCGTTTTCATTTTACCTGTGAAAAAGCATGCAAAAATCTATCAAACGATGCGTCTCATCATGTTGATGGCCTGTTCGCTCGTATGCGTGCTGGGGGCTTCTTCATTCACGTTGGCCTACCAGTCTGAAACGAGGTTGCTATACATCGGAAGCGCAATTTTCGCTTCCACACCTACCAATGTTTGAAATTTGCATGGCTTTTGGATGAATATTGTGTTAACCAACCATATCAGGCAGTTAGCATGTATATCGTCAGGATAGTTAGGATCCACCGCGTGTTGCGGTTGTGATCAGATAGAATCTGTTGTGAATTCTGTTGTAGAGTTAACTTGTTCTCTACTCCTCATGTACTATAAATATAGATGAATACAAGCTGTTTGTATGTGCGCCAAACTATTTGCTTAACTTGGTATCTCAGAGCCAAGATCCAATCTCCCACCCACCCACCATGTCGACCACAACCGTGGCCGTCTCCACCACGCCGGCGCCATCAGCTCGTCGTCTCCGAGCATCCCCGTTCCATCCATTGGGAACGCGATCACCGTTCGCCTCTCCAGGGAGAGTTTCATCGAGATTTTTTCTGTGTCAAGGATCAGAAAACGAGGAAATTCTTCTTCGCGCGGTAGGAGTCACAACGGTCTCTACCCGGTGCCATGCTCTCTTTTGCGTGCTTCCCAGTTGCGTCGCCAAGCCTTTCCAGTGTCACTACCTCTCCGGACCTGTGGCACCAGAGACTTGGCCATCCTTCGTCAAGTGTAGTTGAGTCAGTCATTAGGTCGAATAAACTTGCATGTGCACCTAATCATCGTTCTTCAGTTTGTGATGCTTGTCAGCGCGCCAAGGTTCATCAGTTGCCTTTCAATAATTCTGCCCATGTAACCTCCTCTCCTCTTGAGTTAGTTCACTCTGATGTATGGGGTCCGGCTGTTACATCTGTAGGCGGTTTCAAATATTATGTGAGCTTTCTTGATGATTTCAGTCGTTTTACCTGGATTTATTTGCTTAAGCGCAAGTCTGATGTTGAGCACGCCTTTCATCTCTTCCAGAAACATGTTGAACGCCTCTTGAATGCTAAAATTCGTGTTTTTCAGTCGGATTGGGGAGGGGAGTATCGTCGCTTGTCGCGTAATCTCGCTGAACAGGGCATCCAGCACCGTGTTACTTGCCCTCACACCTCTCAGCAAAATGGCATTGCTGAGCGAAAACACCGCCACATAGTCGAGACAGGCATTGCTCTGCTAGCCCACTCTTCTCTTCCTGTTCGATTTTGGGATGAGGCTTTCATCACAGCGTGCTACTTGATTAACCGCATGGCTACTCGCAATCTACAGAACGCCACTCTTGTCGAACTACTTCTCCATGAAAAGCCCAACTATTCTTTTCTTCGTGCTTTTGGCTGCACGTGCTGGCCTAATTTGCGGCCATATAACAACAAAAAGCTTGCTTTTCGCTCTCGGCAGTGTGTTTTTCTGGGGTATAGTTCAATGCATAAAGGTTATAAATGTCTGGATCGTTGAACTGGTCCCATATATATTTCGCGCGACATTGTTTTTGACGAGAATGTGTTTCCTTTCTCAGATCCTTGTGCTTCTGCTTCTTCGTCGCCATCCCCTTCCACTTTTCCCATGACCGAGCCAGTTGCACATTTTGACCATATGAGAAATTATAACCTTGAATTATTGGCCTCTGACGAACCTCCCGCGAGCAGTTCTTTGCCTGTTTCAGGTTCTCCTGTTCATCATCCGGCACCTGCGGTCTCCCGGCAATCAGCAGCAGACGACCCGCCACCCCCTGCGTCGCCTCGGCCCACCGGCATTGGCCCATCAGCGGCCCATGAAGTGCCGCCCTCTGTTGCCGGATCATCAATAGCTCCATCCGGCACGCCTCTACCTGCTACTGACTCCGCTGCCTCAACTGCTGCTGCTGCTCCGTCAACACCGGTGCCTTCTACTGCTCCCACGACTGCTGCCCCGGCTCCAGCAGAACCTGTTGCTCCTGCTCCGCCTGTGCAACCTCCTGCTCCTGCTCCGACTCACACCATGGTGACACGCCTCCGCAACAACATTGTTCAGCCGCGACAGTTGACTGACGGCACTATTCGGTACGACCCATCTCGCCGAGTTTTTCACTGCTCCAGCATCGTATCGTGCTGCTCTAGCAGATGATCAGTGGCGCGCGGCAATGGAGGCTGAATTCAACGCTCTGCAGGAGAACAAAACATGGTCCCTTGTACCTTGGCCTGCTGGTCAGAATGTTATCAGCTGCAAATGGGTTTTCAAGGTGAAACAGAATCCAGATGGCACTGTTGATAAGTTCAAAGCTCGTCTGGTCGCTCGAGGATTCACTCAGCAATATGGTATTGATTATCTAGAGACTTTCAGTCCGGTTGTTAAACCAGTGACTGTTCGTTTGGTTCTTTCTGTGGCCATTTCAAAAGGTTGGGATCTCAGGCAAATCAACATCAGCAATGCTTTTCTCCATGGCTTTCTCACTGAAAGTGCTTATATGCAGCAACCTCCAGGGTTCCAAGATCCTTCTCGGCCTGGTTATGTCTGCAAGCTTAACCGTTCTATCTATGGCCTTAAACAATCTCCAAGAGCGTGGTACGCATGTCTGAGTGATCGGCTCCATCAGCTTGGTTTTGTGTCCTCAACTGCAGAGACTTCGTTGTTCATTTTCAACAGTGATGGTGTCACCAATTACATGCTTGTGTACGTTGACGATATTGTTATTGCCAGCTCTTCTACTGCAGCCACACGTCATCTTCTTCAGAAGCTGAGTGATTCGTTTCCTGTCAAAGATCTTGGTCAGTTACATTATTTCCTTGGCATCGAAGTGGCTTCCAATTCAGGGGGGATGACACTTACTCAGTGCAAGTATGCCCTTGATATCCTTAAGCGTACTAACATGGAGAATTGCAAGCCTGTGTCTACGCCAATGTGTTCTCATGACAAGTTGTCTCGGCATGGTGGTCAGAAACTTGGTGATCAGGATGCATTTGCCTATAGAAGTACAGTTGGGGCTCTGCAGTATCTTCTTACCTTGACACGGCCAGATCTCTCATATGCTGTAAACAAGGTCTGTCAGTTCCTGGCACAACCGACTGATGTTCATTGGGAAGCAGTCGAGCGTATTCTTCGCTTTGTGAAAGGGACTGTTGGTACTGGCTTGTTTTTCAGGAGATCTGCTTCTACATTACTCAGTGTTTTCGCTGATGCCGATTGGGCTGGATGTGTCGACGATCGACGATCCACAGGTGGCTTTGCCATTTTCTTCGGTCCAAACCTGATTTCATGGGTGCCAGGAAACAGCCTACAGTTTCTCGTTCTTCTACAGAAGCAGAGTACAAGGCATTGGCAAATGGAACAGCTGAAGTCACATGGATACAATCTTTACTGAAAGAACTCTGCATTTCTCAGCCGAGGGCACCAGTCTTGTGGTGTGATAATCTGGGAGCCACCTACTTAAGTGCTAATCCAGTTTTCCATGGACGAGCAAAGCACATTGAAGTGGATTTTCATTTTGTCAGAGAGAAGGTGGCATTAGGAGCTTGGAAGTTCGTTTTGTTTCATCAGGTGATCAAGTTGCTGATATATTCACAAAACCGGCTACCAAGCTCATGTTGGAGAAGTCACGATCCAATCTCAACCTTGTGGCAGTAGGTTGACATTGAGGGGGGTGTTAACCAACCATATCAGGCAGTTAGCATGTATATCGTCAGGATAGTTAGGATCCACCGCGTGTTGCGGTTGTGATCAGATAGAATCTGTTGTGAATTCTGTTGTAGAGTTAACTTGTTCTCTACTCCTCATGTACTATAAATATAGATGAATACAAGCTGTTTGTATGTGCGCCAAACTATTTGCTTAACTTATTGAAACATGAGGTGAAGCGAGTGAATCAGAGGGAGAGGTCGGTGGTTCACGTAGTCGAATCGAACCCATCTTAATTTCTGGTGGATCGTGAGATTTAGACATCCGGTCTTGCACTTTTTCCTCCGGCCTTCCGTTAGCATCAAAACCCTAGCCTGTCGTCTATCCTCTTGATCGAGTTGCGCCGCCATCCTAGGCTTGGCCCCGATGAAGAAGCCATTGGTTGAAATCTGCTGGATTGAGCACGACATGCTTGATATCACGACCGGCAAGCTTCAAAAAGGATATCGGATTCTCCTGCCCGAGGATACTGGTTAGTTCTTTGAGTTGCACCCTGCTAGTTCATAGGCACACTAATCCAATCGATTCAGATTGAAATAACCCCTTTTTTTTGTATATCTTCATCCATGGATCCTTTATTCATATTTGGTCAATTGGAATACTTAATCGAATGCAAAATCACGCCTCACGATTTCTGTGTTCGCTGCCAAGTATGCATATACATGTATCTGTGTACAAATTATTCTTACCGATTGTTCATAAAAAAAATGTTCCTCTATATTACCAGACATAGAAGAGTACAATGCACATGAAGCCTTCTGGGAAGATATACTTGGAGTAAAGCCTCGATATTGGACTGGGAACACAGATAAGGTGTCTGAATCCAACAGAAATTTGCTTGGTAAGCCTTCAAAGCTTCTTCTTTTCGAACAGACGAATTCTATTAGGGCCCGTTTGGATCTCCAGAATCAGCCCGAATCGAATCTGTTTCTAAGGCCCGGCCTGTTTGGCTGCGTGCCGAATCGAATTGGATGTTTCGGACCATTTCTGCTCGTCGAAACGGTAGCACTCCACACATTCTGGCCCAAACGGCAGGAAAGTCGCCGAATCCTCCTCTCCCGATGGTCCTTGCCCCATCTCGCCCTCAACGACTCACCGTCGACCTCGCCTCGCCGACTCGCCGTCGTTGCCGACCTCGCCTCACCCGTGCCGCCGTAATCAGTTCCGCAATCCGTCGTCTCCGACCCACAGGCTTGCCTCTTCCTACTCTTCTCCCGTCTCGAACCCTAGGACTTCAGCCTTTGTCCTCTAGATCTGGGATGGGAATCCTCATGGCCTCCTCCGCGCCCTTCCGGACGGCACCGCTAGGCGCTCCCCTGAGGGGTGAACCTTCGCCTAGCGCAGCAGCTGGTTCCTGCCCGGGCCCTGCCGCTGCGCTGAGGAACTCAGCTCGACAGCTCCGTCCCGCAACTGCAGTTGACAGGAAAGGTAGGCAAGCGCTAATCCGTGGAGTTTTACTCATGGTGAGGTTTAGTAAATAGTAGTAGTAAAGGACTATATTTGTTTGAGTTGCTGTCTTGTTGATTGCTCTATCGAACCAACTGTCCAGTTCATACTGGATGATTTTTTCTCCAATTCATACGGTATGCCCCATTTTGGTTTACTGGTCCTCCATGCTTGTCACGTTAGATCGAATTTGCTTCCATTTGTATGGCAGAGCATAGCAAAGGTTGCGAACCGGATGGGTGTCCTGTAAACGAATAATTGATCGCAGTATTCAGTTTTACATTGAACCAACCAATTCGTGCACGGTTCAAAGTTTCTGCTGTAGAGTAGATGGTTAAGCATCATAATGTAATCTGTTAGGTGCAATTTGCTGAACTTGTCACAACTGCCATATGTAATTTGCTGAACTTATCACAACTCCTGTTTATGTAATTTGTTCTGTTTTTCCCTTTTGCAAAAATAAAAAATAAAAATGCTGACCTCGTGAGAATGATCACTAGTTGTTAGGGTTTATGCGGAGGTCAATTTTTAGTTGCTAGTCATGGATTTGATTTTTGTTTGTTGATCAATAGTTGTTAGAGAACATCGATCGACACTTTGACCCCTGCTTAAGGCCAGCACCTTGTTTAGCCAGTTCATGACCTACTACTTTATCTGTATTCTCGTCTGTTCTGTTTCGCCATATTTTGCTTCAGAGGAAAGGGGAACCGATGTACTATTTCCGCCCGCTGTGATGTTAAATCAGCAAGGTTGTTTATCCGAATTTTCTCCTTGAGGTTTCTAACAAATGTTATTCAGCATTCATGCAGATCATGATCTGCAGCTGAATGCAAGGTGCAGAGTCATCACTTGGTGCAGCTGTGTTATGAGTTCAGAAGAAGAGGATTAGAAAATATTTTTCTTTTTGTGACTGTTGTATAATGTCAAATTCTTAGTCATTGTTGTCTGACAAGAATCACGAATCGTTTGTGCAAAAATGTTCAGCCTGTATAGTACAAAGAACTCTTTGATTCAATACTATAGTTATACTGATTCCACATGCAAGTCCCCAAACAGCATTTTGATTTTAATTCCAGAAATTTAATTCTTTGTTCAGCCAAACAAGAAAAATTGAAATGAATTAGTTTCTGGATGATTCAATTCTACTTGTTTCAATTCGTAGAATGTGATTCCTGGAAATACTTTCATTTCCAGGGATCCAAACAGGCCCTTAAAGAAATCGTAATGTTTACGAACAGGCGACCAAATCCAGATTTACAGAACCAATTAACTTTTTTGGTGGAAAGCACCAACCAGAGACAACCAACAGCCACAGCTAAAAGTAGCAGTTCTAATCACTGGAACTCCGTTTATTGCAGTAGCCTAACCTCTCCAGATAAGCTAGGACAAGTCTCAAACAAACTGTCAAAATACCTGTAGTCTTTTGTTGTGGGCATCTAAATTCTTGACTTGTTTGTCTTCTTCAAGTCCGTTCCAGCCTTCATTGTTTGTTAATGACTCGCTCATCTTATTTTGACTCTGTTAATGACTCTGTGTCTTCTTGACATGTTTGTCTTCTTCAAGTCCGTTCCAGCCTCCATAGGCTCTGTTACATTCAATCTTGAATGACAGAGTTTGATAATTAATTCGACAACTAAGCATTCATTGTTTGTTAATGACTCGCTCATCTTATTTTTACAAGCAAACTGCTCGTGGTTCAATTTTCTTCTCTACTCTTACTACAGATGAAGCTTTGAAGAATGAAGCGAAATAGAAAGGACACAGAGGACTACTTGAAAAGAATTGAAGAAACTGAATGGTACCGACAGTGACAGTGACAGGGAAGGGTTCACTGAGGTTTTACCATGCTGCCGCGATCTCCTTCTCCTAGGTGCTTCCATCTGTGGCACCAGTGGTTCCGGATGACAAACACTAACCCTAGTACGTAAATTCATTTTGTGATCAGCTACAGTTAATTATTTACTATTTTAAACCATACGCTCCGTTCCTGATGAACTGTTTTCTTACTAATAATAGCTTTTCTGACAAGCAAGATCTTGACGGCGCCTCGGCCTTACGAATATATATCGGAGGCGCTACTTCAGTTCAAGTCAATGAGATTCGCTGGCGATTTGCCTCGTGGACAGACGCTGAAGGTTCATGGTTTCGTGGCAGTCCGGGATGATATCGATCGACTGCGGAATTACATCTTTAATAGATCGCAGGAGCACGCTCAAGAGATCACTCAGGATTCACCTGATCTATGGTTGACCAGCCCGGCCCGAGGGATAACGGGCTGTTCACTCCTCGTTGAATACAGTCTCAAGGTGGTTAAGATAAGCGAGGAGGGTCGTGAAGAAGAAGAGGTTCTCGTTGACGGGTGCTTCTCGTTGATGTTGGTTGCACATGTGAGTTTCTTTCTCCTACGGATGCGGATAGCGTGATCCTTGCTTCAATCAAGAGATGCAGTTTATCATTGAATTGGCACAAAGAGAGTGTTGTCTTTTCACTAATGAGAGGAGAATGGGCACACTGAATTAAATCGATACATAATGATGAATCATTGAATCTTTTCATCATTTTTGTTAGTCACATCCATATAGTAGTTTGTGCACCACTTTGAAGCTGGTCGATTTTTGTTTGTTTGTTGTATTGGTTGTAACTATCTATGTAGAAGGGCGTATTTTTTTTAGAACAATAATGTAGGTAGTGTCTATTTAATTTGCCCCCTTTGAACAATTCACTTTGTCCATTTCACTCCTAAATAAAATGGCTCAATTTACTGCACGCAATAACCTATGTGTAAATAATTATAACGTATATATACTATTACATCGATCGTGTAATACATGCAAATTGAACAAATGATATAAAAAGTACGTAATTATTTTTAACAAAGGTACGTATAATTATGACGAAGGGGATTTGTTCCTTTGTCAACTCTCGTTATATATATGGCAGACAATAAATCTAGTTGTATGTCTCACTCTGTCGAGCATTTAATTATAAGAAGGCTATAGCAAAGACATTGTACTAATAAACAACCAACAAAACTAAAATGGTTTCACTCACTTTGAAAAAAAAAAGATGTAATACAATGAGCGAATGTCTTGTTATAGCACACATTGACACGAACCAACCATGCATCTAACGGCAATAGCACCGCTGTTTCTACAAATTTATGTACGGCATACGCAGCAGATTATATAGTCGTATTATGCTCTATACTGAACTACATGATGTAACAGCAGCTGCAATGCACACTGAAAGCGAGGTACAGGGCAATACAGTCGATCTGAATACGCGCGCGATCGACGCCAGAAGGACGGCCCTTTCTGCTCGTGTCGTGGAATCAATCATCCCATATCCTAGTCGGACATGTTTGGCCGTAATTTTTTTTTTTGGAAACGGGCTCGCGCCCCCCACTTCAGTAAAAAGCGGGTAACAGAGTTTTACATACCGAACACACACACCACCTAAAAAAAAACTCAAAAACAGCAGACGAAAATGCTCGTCAGTTTTTACAGAAACATCATCCGGGAGAGATCAGGCTCTCCCCCATCGCAGAATGCAATCTACAAAAGGTAACCAAGCTGCAAAATCACGAATTACGAGAGCCAAGACCAAAAGTCGGTAGAACTTCAGATGCTCCTATCCTCCTTGTCGCTGGCGCCCAACCTTGTGATAACTTGAAAGCTTCATTTGCCACCCTTCGCAGCAGCCTGCTTCCTTCCGCCACCATCTTTCTTTTGCTCTCTGTCTGCAATATTGTCCAATTATCAAGTAAAGAACAAATCCTATATATTATTTCAGTAGGGTCAATATTTGATGATCGTTGAACACCGCATTGTTCCTCACTTTCCATATTGTCCACAGTGTGGCTGCTCACCCCAGAATCACTAGATCCTTGTATTTGGTCTGAAACCTCAGCAACCAATTACTCATCAAGTCATCCAGTGAACTAGGGATGGCCCCTGCATCCAATGCACACACAATTACCTGCCATGCATATCTGGCTACAGGGCAGTCAAAAAACAAATGTTGAATTGACTCCTGCACACACAAAACATGCATAAGCAATCTCCTTTCCACCCTCTTCGCAACAGATTATCTTTTGTGAGTATGCTATCCTGAAGCAATAGCCACAAGAAGAACCTTGATGCTTAGAGGGATTTTAACCTTCCACAAGAACTTCTGTGGAAAGGCTACACTGTTCATCTTCAACTGTAGATATAACGACCTCACAGTAAAACCTCCTGCATTGAGTTTCCACTTCACCACATCTACCTTCCTGATAGAGACACTTCTTCACATCTGCTCTTCAATTGTGCCATAGCATTTCCGTTTGCCCCAAAAGAGTTCTTCTGAATCTGATTGAACCCCATCCATCTCTAGTACCTTGCTGACTTTAATGTTCTTGTCAAAGGTCAAATTATATAACCTCGGGAACTGCACTGACAAAGGTTCATTGTTGATCCACTCATCATGCCAGAAACTAGTTGACTCACCATCTTTAATTTCTCTCTTGCAATACATTTGATAGATCTGATTCACATCCATTAACCCCTCCAAAACTGTGAATCCCCTTTTTTCTTCCTGATTTGTGATAAAGGGACCCATTTACATACTTCTATTCAAGATAGCTTGCCACAATCCTGAGGTTGTTTCCAATCTCCAGAGCCATTTGCATAACAAACAAGTATTCATTGTTTGAAGATCCAAGAGCCCCAAACCTCCCTGGTCCTTGGGCATTGTCACAGCTTGCCAGTTAACAAGGTGGTATTTTCTTACTCCCTGACTTTCCTGCCACAAGAGCCAGCTCTGAAAAAATCCACTTTTTACTACACCCTTAGGTGCTCTGTATAAGGAGATCATGTACAATGGGACATTTGTCAAACTGCAATTAGCTAAGGTTAATCTCCTCCAATCTGAGGAATCTTCCTTGCCATACACTATTTTCTTTTCCATCTTGTCTTCAGTAGGTTTCCATTGTGCATTGCTCAATTTTTTTATCCACAGGAACTCCCAGATATTTCATAGGCAGCTCTTTCACTGGACATGTAAAAATGTCACAGTAATCAGAACTCCTATCTTTAGCTTTTCAAAAACAATAATGTCACTTTTGTGAAAATTAATTTTCAACCTGACATTTGCTCAAAGAGGCATAGGATGTATTTGAGATTTCTAGCAGATTCTATGTCATCTTGCAACAGGAAAATGGTATCATCGGCATATTGCTGCAGTAATGCCCCCATTAACCAAATGCGGCACCAAGCCTTTGATTAGCCCTTTTGCCTGAGCAGTTTTAACCATATACGCTAGACCATCAGCTACAATGTCAAATAGCAGAGGAGATAAAGGATCCCCTTGCCTGACTCCTTTGTGAGTACAGAAATAGGGGCCTATCTCATCATTCATTTTAATTGCCACTTTTCCTCCTCTTACTACTTTCATTACCCAGTCACTCCATTGATCCCCAAAGCCTTTCATTTGTAAAAGTTGATAAAGAAAAGACCAACGTACTTTGTCGTATGCTTTCTCAAAATCAACTTTAAAAATGATTCCATCTTGTTTCTTTCTCTTAACCTCATGAATAACTTCATGTAGCACAACTACGCCTTCGAGAATGTATCTGTCCTTTATAAAGCCAGATTGAGTCTCACTAATGACTCTAGTGATTATATTCCTAGCCTATTTGTTAGTGCTTTTGTAAGTATTTTATAACTTACATTCAGCAAACATATAGGTCTGAAGTTTTTGATCTCACTAGCATTATCCCCTTTTGGTAACAAAGTGATAACCCCATAGTTTAATCTTTCAATGGGCAAGATGCCTTTATGAAAATCATCAAATAGGGCTTTTAGATCCTCTTTCAGAACTTCCCAGAAATGTTTATAAAATTCTGAAGGGAACCCATCCGGGCCAGGAGCACTATTGTGTTTCATTGAAAAAAACCACCTCTCTATTTCATCCATAGAGAAAGGCTTGGTCAATTCATCTTCTGTTCTTCACTTAACTTTGGCATGTCTGAAGCATCCAGTTTGATGGAAGTTTCAGGGATTTGCCCAAACAAACTTTTATAAAATTCTGTTGCATGTCTCATCAATTTCTCATCTCTTCGATGACCTGGTCATCATGATTCAGAGAATGAATTCTTGTTTTCCTTCTCTTGCCCTTTGCTTTCAATTGGAAATATCTAGTGTTTTCATCTCCCTCCAAAATGTCTCTCTCTTTGCTCTCTGTCTGAACTTGATTTCTTCTTCCCTCATTAGCATCCTTAATTGATTTTCACATTCAAGCTTTCTCTGTCTTTCCTTGGCCGATAAACCCCTAGACTCACTCTGCACATCAATCTTATTAACTTCCTCCATTAACTCCTTCTTCAGTTTCTTGTATTTGCCTTCACACTTCTGTTCCATCCCTTGAGATATTTCCTAAGTCTTCTCATCTTATATTGCCATTTATCCAAATTTGACTTTCCTTTAGCTGGTAAAGACCAATTATCAGAGACTTTTTCCTGAAATCTGGTCTTTCCAGCCAACAGAGCTCAAATTGAACTGCATTTCCCTTTTAACCCACTACCCACATTTAATAATAAGGGCACATGATCAGAAATTGCTCTGTTCAGCCCCCTTACTGTCACATCTGGATATCTCAAATTCATTCTGGACTAACCAGATAACGATCTAACTTCTCAAAAGTGGGATCCTCTCTGTTGTTTGCCCAAGTGTATTTTCTCCCTTGCAAATCCAATTCCATCAAGCCATAATCTCAATTATTGAGTTGAAAAGGAAGCTCCATTTTTGTTGCATCCCCTGGTTTATTCTTTTCACAGTCCCTTCTGATGATATTAAAATCCACCCATCAGGACAGGAAATTTGCTTTTGTGGCACCAACCAGACAAACTCACTTAAAAAATTTTCTTTACCTTCCTCCTGAGCTGCTCCATACACAACAATCAGGTTCCACTTGAAACCATTAGCTTTGTGTAGAAGCAAAAACCCTTAGCATATGTTCCCCTTCTTCAAGTTCCCAACATCAAAAACATCTATATCTACCCCTACTAGAATCCACCTGACCGACCATTCGGTTCAGTGTGATTCCAGCAGAATCTTCTGTTGCCTGCAATGCCATCTAACCACTTAGAGTCAAAAGTTTTCTTATTGGTTTCCTGTATACCAATAAAATCAACTCTCTCCTCTAGCAACATCTCCTTTAGGAACTTTGTTTTTCAGGGCGCCCTAAACCCTGGCAATTCCAAATGAGACCTTTCATTGGAAAAAAAAAATAATCAATGTTTACCCTTCCTCTTTTAGGTTTTACCTTAAAAGAGGGAGAGATACTTTTTTTTTTCTTCTCTTCTGTTTAACCTTATTACTCTGAGGTAACAAGGTATCATCAGAAGTAGAACCGTTTTCATCATCATCCAACATAAGTCGTCTAATAATATCAGAATCAATGTCAAATTGATCTGAATCAGTAGTAGTACACTTTTTTTGTCCATTGGATTTCAAAACCAAATTGACCCTAGCCTGTTCTAGAGATTTTATAACCTCCAAGTTCTCCATGTAATCTAGCTCAGAATTACCAAGCTTAACATTTAAAGAAGAAGCAATGCTAATTAATTCACTGTTACTCGTATTTAGAACTGAGAAAGGATTATTGTTCATACCTCTGTTGATGAAGCATCCTTAGCCACTGCCCTTCCTATTGCTTCTCATCCACTCTTTGATCTTCAGTTCCAGCAAATCTGCTGCTTCTTCGCACTTGCTCTGTTTTGTTTTCTGGGGCACCTCCCCTTTGGCCATTGTCTGCCCTGTGATCTCTTTGCCACTCTCATCATTTTCCTCACTCTCCTGAGATAAAGGAGTACCACACCCACTCTCTTGGCAAAATCTTCCACATCCTGGGAATCTCCATAATCTTCTGACTGTCTTCTAGTGAGACTCTTTCACTTGTATCTAGAGATGAGATATTGTTAACTTCATCCTCATAGCATCCATTTTTACTGCTGAGCTATACAGTGCATTCCCTTTTTCATTTGTATTGCTGATGGAGCCTCATCTTCTTGAATCTGAATGGATACTGATCCAACATTCACACGACTAGGTGTTTTCTCAGCCTTTTCCATGGATGCCTGTGGAATCTTATTATCAATATCCATCACCATATCTTCACCATCATCTTCCTGTTTTCACTTACAGTGTGCACTGATTATTGGCTTCAGCATCTGTCATCTCCAAGCTTGGTTCTGGAGAGACCCCATGCCCTTTTTGTCTTTTTGAGAATCTGTCAGCATCAGATTTTTGTTCCACTTGAGCTTCTATAGCCACTCTTTTCCCGATCCCAGATGGCATTTCCACATTCCAGCCCTCCTCTACAACCTGCCTATAAGTAGGTAACGTACTACCATGGAAGCGTCCTCCATCAAACCTTCTGCCACGATCGTGTCTACATACGTACGTCGCAAAAGATCAAGCGTGTGTTGCTGCCCTCGATCGATCAGCAACATGGACGAGGAACCCATCACGGAGGACCAAGCCAGAAGCGCAGTCATTAGCGCGCTCAGGCGTTACAAGAGTTTATTACAACAGTGTATAGCACTAGACCGGTCGAGAGAAGCAGATCTGGTTCAGCAAGCTACCGCAGTGCTCAGCAAGGATTACAATTTCGTTTTGACCGGTCAAACCGCAGGCCACCGGTTTTCCCGTTTTCACAAAAACGGAAAAAAACGGTCCGAAAAACCGGACAAAATTCAAAATCGAAATTTGAATATGAATTTGCAAACCGATTAGTAAACCGGACGAAATCGTCGGTAAACCGGTAAACCGGACGAAATTTCCGGAAAACCGGAGCTAAAAAGGGAAAACCGATGCGGTCCGGTTTTTGCTCGGTTCACCGGTTTTATTTAAAAATCATAAAAAATTAAACATTTGAAACAAATGAAACAAAAAATATGTAAAAAAACTACATGATTTTCAGCACAATGGTGCAACAACAACACGAAAATTCGATCGTTTTCTGGTCAAAAAAATCAAAGAAGTTTACTGGTTCAAAGAAAAAAGGTTTTTTCTTTTTTCCTTCCTTTCAACCCAGAAATCTTGTTTGATTTTTTTGACCCATCAAACGATCGAATTTCATGTTCTTGTTCCACATTGTGCTACAAATTCCATCTAGTTTCTTTACATATTTTTGTTCAAATTTTTCAATTTTCAATTTTTTTGAATTCGAAAAACCGGACTACCGGGTAAACCGGACCGGATCGGGTCCGGTTTACCCGCTGTTTTGTAAACCTTGGTGCTCAGGCGCCGTGCGACGAGCCTGACGATGGCCTTCCTGCTCATCTCCCTGATCCCCAAGTGTCCGCACGACGAGGAGCTTGCTCCGACACGACGCGGCGCCTGCGGGCGACGACGAGGAGCTCGACGGAGATGAGTACTATGAAGACGACGAGGCAATTAACCCGCTATAACCGAGATGTGGGAGCAAGGTTTACATGAGGAGGCTACCGATTTCATCGGCAAAGGCCAGGTTCGCAGTATTGTGATCAATGCTTCAATGAGATGGTGGACTTCGTACGTGGGCTGTCGCCGGGACGAAGACGACATCGTGGAGCGGCTTTGTGAAGCCGTAGCTGACGGAAGGCTGTTTGCATCACTCATCCAGGCCGCCGTCGTAGATGCAGGGCCGGACGACGATGGCTTTGTCCCTGCGTCTGCTGCGACGATCGCCGGTCTCGAGAAACAAAAGCACCACGCGTCAGGTGATGACGTCGACGACAACGCCGAGTGCTCCATCTGCCTCGAGCGACTACTGTATCCGGTGACGACATCAGCGTGGTCCCTTGTAGGTACAAGCACACGTTTCATCAGGAGTGTCTCGGCGCATGGCTGGCGCGAAACCACTTGTGCCCGCTTTGCCGCCACTCGCTGCCTACGGAGGAGTAGGGTCGTCGCATAATTAAAGCGCAAGGCCCGCGATGAATAGCTCAAAATTAGTACTTTCTTACATTGAATTAATTAGTATAAAGGTTTTTTGCGACGATAGTATTAAGTGGATTATTGAATCGCAAAAAAAAAATGATTATTCAGTACCTCGTTTCTATTCTCTCTGTTTTTTTAAAAGAAAAGAAAAACCGAAATTAGAACACCAAGAAATTTTAATGGTAGAAGTTTTCCAATAATAATAACACAGGTGCATGCTCCCCCTCCCTTCTACATAAGGAGGGGGCTATTTATAGAGCACGTGAAGGGACATTTACATCGGACCATAATATCCCCAAATCTCAATTATCTAATAAATTCCAAATATATGTTGTAAACAAATGTAAGGGGGTATTTATATATGTTGTACAAAAATGTAAGGGCGAAAGGGCCTCTAACCTAGTGGTTAGAGCACCTGAGTAGCATCTAGCAGACCTGGGTTCAAACTCCTCGTGTGAGCGAGTAACCAAACTGGAATAAGAAAAAATGTTAAAAAATATATAGGTTGGGGTTTCCCCTACTGACTTCGGTCAAAACAAAATGTAAGGGGTATTAAACAAAATGTCCACTCAATTTGTAACTTCTTTTCCATTTTGAAGGAGCCGCAGCAGCTCGCCTGTTTTTCCAGCAGAAGCGAGCCGGTCAGCTTGGTTTATAAAGAATAGATACTCATTGGAGTTTCCCAAACTCCCAAAATGCTACATTTTCAAAAAAAGAAAAATCCAAATCGTGAAGTAGGTTGCATCCAACACCTCACTATATTTGTGAAAATCAGAATATTTTTTTAAAAAAAAGAAATACTTTGCATCCACTTGGCGGTCGCCGATTTCCGGTAGTAAGAGGCACCCTAAGGCTGACGCCCTGCAGCACATGCGATTGCCAACAGTTACTTCGGTAAAACAAAAATGTAAGGGGGTATTAAACAAAAATGTCCACTCAATTTGTAACTTCTTTTCCATTTTGAAGGAGCCGCAGCAGCTCGCCTCTCTTTCCAGCAGAAGCGAGCCGGTCAGCTTGGTTTATAAAGAATAGATACTCATTGGAGTTTCCCAAACTCCCAAAATGCTACATTTTCAAAAAAAGAAAAATCAAAATCGTGAAGTAGGTTGCATCCAAACACCTCTATATTTGTGGAAATTAGAATATTTTTTTTAAAAAAATTGAAATACTTTGCATCCAAATAGGCGGTCGCTAATGTTCCGGTAGTAAGAGGCCCCCTAAAGCTGACGCCCTGCAGCACATGTGATTGCCAACAGTTCGCGTGCGTTTCGCCCTGTGATCCTGCCCCAGAATGTTAATGTGTGTGAGCCGCGGAGGCAAGGCGGCTGAGATTGCTGTCTGAGCTTCCTGCTACAATGGCAGTGGCAGGATGGCTGCCAAGGAGGAGCTCATCTCCCTCCAATATCCACCTGCCCCTCTCTCTCTTTCTCCCCTTACATTTCGCTGGAGCCCAAGAAGATTAGGGGCTTAAGCCCCCCTCCCCCTCCCTCCAACCTTTTGCGGGTTGGTGAGCAAGGTTAACGGAGGATACTATCCCACACTCCCGGCTGCTGGTAGTAGCATAGTCAGCAGGTAGAGAAAATACTCATGTTTTTCTTAATGAAAATAACTACTATCATAGTACCGAAGGTACTCTCTCTCTCTCCCTCTCTCTCTCTCTCTCTCTCTCTCTCTCTTTCTTGTTTATCTTATCAGTATAGTGCGTGTACCTCAGACGGTGACCGATTTTTGTCGGTGGTTGTATGAGGTTGTAATTTTCTTTGAAGTATAAAGGCAAGAGCCACTATAACTTACTCCCTCCGTCCCTTTATATAGGGTGTTTTAGGATTTAAATTTTTCTCTAAATGTAAGGCGTTTTTAGGATAAGACAAACTTTATGGTTGGTGGGAGGGTTGGTGGAGGGATGTGTTGAGGTAAAAGTGAGGGGTACGTGGTCTTTTAAAACATTGACTATTTTTGTGTTTGAATGCTAGAAAGCTCTATATTTAGGGACGGAGTACGTGAAAGTCAAGTTTTATTGGAATAATATTTTCATTGTACAAAATAAAAATGAAGAAGAAGAAGAAAAAGCAAACGGGCGCCACTCAATTGGGCCCAAGAGTGTGCAACCCGCACGCAGCGAGGGCCTGTTCCACGCTAATCTGTTGTTTCTTGCAGCGAGCTAAACGAATCCGACTCTCGAACAGTTTTCTCCTCCTGAACCGTGTTAAATCGGACTGACAACACAACACTTATATAAATGTTGGATCGTTCCTCCAACGCTGGCACTACTTACCTGAAAACAAACACATATCCATCCGACACCGCCTGGCTGTCTCTCCGGCGATGGCCGACGACATGACGGAGCATGCCCAGGCGGCCGCCTCGACCGAGAAAAGCACCGTAGCGCACGCTGCCGCCGGTGCTCGACCTCCGTCGACGAAGACTCCACCTGTTCCCGAGCAGCACCAGTTTCCGGATCAACGCGACGAGATGCCGGTTTCGGGCCAAGGGCAGAGCCACGGCGTGCCACCCGCAGATCCGTGAGACAATGTTTCAGGCCACGATTGAGGCAGAAGATCCAGCGGGTTTCGCCGACGAGAGCGCGGAACACGCCGTGCCCGCCCCGACCGCGCACAGCACGGCGGCGCACGACGTCGCCGTCGTTCTGGTTTTTCGGAGCAGGAAGACTCGACGCCAGAGCACGAAGCGGTGCAGTCTTTGTTGGACGACGAAGAAGAAGAAGAGCGCCATAGCGGCATGGTGGCGAGCCCGTTGGTTGGGATGGTTGCCCAGTTCGGCGCGTTGATCCACCGAGTCGCCGACCTCGACGGGTACGACGACCGGGAGTCCCGTGAGCTCGTGGTTCACGCGTTGGAAGAAGGCCTTCTCCCCGGGTTCCCTCGCCCCCACGAGTACAGCAACCAGACCACGGCGACGGCGCACGCGGCCGCCGGCGCGCAAGCTCAAGATGATGAACACGAAGACGAAGACGAAGACGACGAAGGCGCGGACGATGACCAGCTGCCGGAACCGGAAGCGTCTGCTCGCGGGTTCGTCGAGACCGCACGCGACAACTTTGGGCTGGACGGGTACACCGACGCCGCTCAGCAGATGGTTTAGCTCGCGCTGATGGTGACCCGACGGGTCCGGCTCCATCGGTTGGAAGACTTGATCCGGAACGGCGGGTTCGACGGGTTACCGTCGGACCCGAACGGCGGCGGGTTTGACGAGTTGCCGTCGTACCGGAACGGCAGCTTCGGAGCTGTCCCGGCGTCCGCCGCCGCGGTGGCTGGCCTGGAGAAACGGAATTCCACGCCGGAGGAGGAGATGACGATGGCGGGTGCGCCATCTGCTTGGACGACGAGTTTGAGGAGGGCCAGGAGCTCAGCGTGATGCCGTGCTCACACACGCACGCGTTCCACACGCAGTGCATCGTCGCGTGGCTGGGGCAGAGTAACATGTGCCCTCTCTGACGGCATGCACTGCCCACTGGCGATGAGTAGATAGTGTTCGACGGATGAGGTCTCGTCCGTGGTCTCCTAGGAGGAGAGCAAGCTTGTAAATTGGAATCATCGTCCAACAAAGGCTGCACCGATTTAAAGTTGGCCGGGAAAGGACGAGTAATGATACACCGATTTAAGGTTTTACAAAATTCTCACAAAATGCTTACGTATAATTGTACTAGCGAGGTTGCCCGCGCAAACTGCGCGGCTAGACTTCCTATATGTTTTTTCTTCAAATGAAAGTCTATAAATTAAAAGCTTATAGCTTCTTTCGTCAATACAATTTGCAAAGTCCATCTTATAAACATTGAGTGATACATTATTCATGTGTCTCATCAACGACTATCACAGTTGCTCTAATAAGGAATGACGGCTGAGCAGCAGGCGCATGCCAACCTGCTATTGGGAGGGCCTAGACTATACCTTATAAGAGGAGGATCCCCTGATGTGAGTCGGGGTCACTGACATGTGGGCCTGGCCCACTGGTCACAGTGGCCAAGGCACGGCGACAGTAATGTCAGGAGATCCGCGTCCTATCTTATATACCTGTTAGCTCAGAGATTGATGTATATTTCTTTTGTGGTGAGTACAACATTTCGTTTCCACATTGTTGACTATGAAGCTCAATGTGTGCTTCTGTATTGCCTCGGAACTTTGGTAGTGTTTGGTTCTCTAAACCATATGGTACATGTATGAAATGATATAGAATCTGGTACGTCCCTGTGTTTGATTGGCTGAACTGAACTGAACAAGATTTCATAATTAGACAAAATTCGTCATTATATTTGATTTCATAGTTGCACAAAGTTTCGGCATTATTCGACAAAATTGCACAAAATTGAACTTGCGCAACTATGAAATCAAAATATAATGCCGTACTGTTGTGTAATAAGAAAAAAAAAAAGCTCCAATCGCTTGGGCCCCCACTGTCCAACCTGCGGCCACGGCCCGTCCCAAGCAATCTCGCACTAGACGAGTCCGAGTCGAAATTCGGTCGAACTCGGATTGACACGCCAATATAGGTTCGTCCACACGCCTGCTAATCAATGTGCTTACCTGAACACACCCCGCCCATCCATCCATCCAACGCCTTCGCCTGCCAGTCGATGGCCAACGACAGCACTGAACACGCCCCGGCCACCGCGACCGAGGCCAGCGCGGCGGCCGCGGACGCCGAACGTCTGCTGGCTCTGCTCTCGGAGCACCACCAGTTCGTCTCAGATCAACTCATCAACACGACGAAGACGAGCACAACGGCATGGCGGACGCCGAACGTCTGCTGGCTCTGCTCTCGGAGCACCACCAGTTCGTCTCAGATCAACACGACGAAGACGAGCACAACGGCATGGCGGACGCCGAACGTCTGCTGGCTCTGCTCTCGGAGCACCACCAGTTCCTGGATCAACACGAAGACATGCAGACTTCAGATGTGCACGGCCAGTTTGACGATTTTGAGCGTCGACTCGGCAACCTCGAGGGGTCTCTACGGATCTTGGGCGTGATGATGGTTACGTCGGTGGGGGAACTGGAACAGGACGGCAGCACGGCGGCGGCGGGCGACAACGTCGCGGCCGTTCAACAGTTGATGGATCGGTTTTTCTCGGAGCAGCAGGAAGATGAGTTGCCCGAAGAACACGAACCGGCGGTGGTGCAGCCTTCTTCTTCAAACGACGACGACGAGCGCCGCAACGACGCGTTGCTTGACGAGTTCGTTCCCCAGTTCGACGGATTTATGCGCCGAGCCGTCCCCGACCTTGACGAGCTTGACGATCTGCAGTACCGTGAGCTCGTGTCTCTTGTACTGGAGGCCATGGGCCTGCCCGTGCCCGACGGGTACGCCAATTCCGCTCAATTAGGCAACGTCGTCGTTGTGCTACGGGGCCGGTTCCCTCGGCTCGACGAGTTGGAGTCGTACCGGAACGGCGGCTTCGATGCCGTCCCGGCGTCGGCCGCCGCCGTGGCTGGCCTTCCACGCCGACGGGTGCGGCGGCGGCGGCCTCGGAGGGTGCGCCATCTGCTTGGACGAAGAGTTTGAGGAGAGGGCCAAGAGCTCAGCGTCATGCCGTGCTCGCACGCGTTCCATACCCAGTGCATCACTGTGTGGCTGGGGCAGAGCAACATGTGCCCTCTCTGCCGGCATGCTCTGCCCACAAGCGAGGATTGAGACTTTAGTAGTGAAATCAATTACTTGCAATGTGCTTCGGCAGCTCTGTAACTGGAGACTGGAGTACTTTGCGATCTCATTGTCTGGAGTGGCACAAGACATTGTAAAAACAACCACCTCCTGAATAAAAATGGTTCGCTCACTTTGGGAAAACATAGAGATAACACAATGAGTGAGTGGCTTATTATATAGCACACATTAAGACGAACCAGCTCAACCATCTAATGGCAATAGCACCGCGCTGTTTCTGACGTACGCAGCAGATTATATAGTACAACCGTATTATGCTCTGAACTGAACTACTGATGTAACAGTAGCTGCAAAGCACACTGAAAGCGAGGTACAGGGCAAGACAATACAGTCGATCTGAACACACGCGCGATCGACGCGAGAGGGACGGCCCTATCTGCTCGTTGTCGTAATCGGAGTCATGGTCACGCAAGTAGTCATCAATGATCCCATATCCTAGTCGGACATGTTTGGCCGTACCAGAGCCTATAAGTTGATATATAACGTACTACCATGGAAGCGCCTGCCACGATCGTGAGTACTATGTACGTCTCAAAAAGACCAAGCGTTAGCGTGTATTGCTGCCCCGATCGATCGATCTGCAACATGGACGAGGAGTTCATCACGGAGGACCAAACCAGAAACACACTCGTGTACGCGCTCAGGCATTACAAGAGTTCAATACAAAGGTGTATAGCGGCAGAGAGGTCGCGACAACCAGACGCCCGAGACCATGCAGCAAGCAATAATCCAGTTCAGCAAGCTACCGGCGGCGATCGCCACCAGCTCGCCGGCGTCCACAGTATTGCTGATGACGTCCCTCCAAGTCTCGCCGGCGGCGCCGAGAGTGCAGATCAGGCGCCACGCGAGCGTCATGATGATGGTCCTCCGTCGCTCATCGTGTCCCAGATGCAGCAGAGCCCCGGACCGGCGATGGCAGCTTGCTCCAAGACGACCCGGTGGATGCACGCGACGATGATCCTTCCCACGACGAGGAGCTCGACGGAGACGAGCATGAAGAAGACGACGTCGAAGAAGAGCCGCCCTTCGATTTCGATGCAATCGTAACCCAACATCTCGAGATGGTAGAGCAAGGTTTACATGAAGAGGCCAACAATTTCATTCGGCAAAGGCTAGGTTCGCAATATTTAGATCAATGCTTCAATGAGATCGCGGACTTCGCACGTGGCCTCCCGCCGGACGAAGACGACATCGTGGAGCGGCTCTGTGAAGCCATAGCTGACGGAAGGCTGTTTACATCACTCATCCAGGCTGCCTTAGATGTAGGGTCAGACTCGGACGACGACGAACCCGACAATGGCTTTGTGGGCGTCCCTGCATCTGCCGCGACTATCGCCGCTCTCGAGAAACAAAAGTACCACGGATCAGGTGATGACGACAACGGCGAGTGCTCCATCTGCCTCTAAGGACTATGTATCCGGTGACGACATCAGCGTGATCCCTTGTCGGTACAAGCACACGTTTCATCAGGAGTGTCTCGGCGCATGGCTGGCGTGCAACCACTTGTGCCCGCTCTGCCGCCACTCGCTGCCTACGGACGAGTAGGTGCCGTGGCATAAAGCGCAAGGCCCGCGACGAATAGCTCAAAATAACTATCAGTTGTTTCTTACTTGAATTTAATTAGTACTCCCTCCGTATTAGATTGCGTCAATAGAATAAAAAAGACCCGCCGCCAACAGCCGCCGCCAACAGGAGCCGCACCCGCCGCTCGCGCCGGCAGCCCTTGGGGCGCCTTTCCTCGGCCGCCGGCTTGGGGAAGGCTGTCTCTTGGGTTGGGGCGTGGGCGGCTGGGTGGTACTCGTCAGGTTTGAGGTCTAGTTTTTTTTAGTTAGGGTTAAATTTTAGGTGCCTCCATGGCGGGTTTGGAGAAGGAGATGGCGGCGGCGGCGTCGAAGATGGCGGCGGTGGCAGCAACTTCTACAGCACGAACATGGTGGGCTCAGTTTTCAGACGGTGATGGCAAGGCAAAGATGTTATCGCCGATCATGAATAAGGTACTCCGGCCCCTTCTTTGTCTAGCTGTGGTTCTTTCTGACCATGGCTGCGGGCTAGTGAGAGTTTGGTTTCCGGTGACATCCGTATGGATGTTAGTTGGATTTGTGTTCTCCCACGTTGAATCTGGTGAAGGAGGCGACGATGAGTTCGACTACAGGCTCGTCGACGGCAAAGTCATCGTATTTGCGTGTGGAAAGTTAGCAGTTTACCCTTCTTTTGCGAAAAGGATGAGTTTCTTTTTTCCCCCGTCAGTGATGAGGATGGCGGTGGTGGATGGTGAGATGGCCGTGTTCATTCAGATCGGAGTTTTTATCCGTGGCATATCCGTCTGGGATGATGATCCTAGATGGTGGAATTTATGGCTTTTTCAAGGTTTCTTGTCTCCCATCAGTGGAGGTGGAGTTGTGTGGGTTGTAATCAGGGGATGTAATATGCTTTAACATTAATGGAATTCCCTTTTCGCAAAAAAAAAAATTAGTACTCCCTCCGTTTTTAATTATATGACGCTGTTGACTTTTTCGTTGAACTTTGACCAACAATATAGATTTAAATTTTACTTTTCGAATGTGAAATGAATATCATTGGATTCATCATCAAAAACACTTTAAGGTTAACTTGTACACTTAGCTATTTACATAAATATTTTGAATAAGACGAACGGTCAAACGTAACGACAAAAGTCAACGGCGTCATATATTAAAAAACAGAGGGAGCATAAAGTGTTTTTTTCGGGGATAGTATTAAGTGGATCGCAAAAAAAAAGGTGGCTTATTCAGTACCTCCTTTCTATTCTCTCTGTTTTTTTTTAAAAAAAAAGAAAAACCAAAAAAAGAACACCGAGAAATGTTAATGGTAGAAGTTTTCCATTAATAATAACACAGGTGCTCCCCCTCCCCGGGGTGTTTATAGAGTACGTGAAGGGACATTTACATCGGACCATAATATCCCCAAATCCCAATTACCTACTAAGTTCATAATATATGTTGTCAAAAAATGTCAAGAGGGTATTATACAAAAATGTCCATTCAATTTGTAACTTCTTTTCCATTTTGGTGGAGCCGCAGCAGCTCGCCTGTTTGTCCGGCGGAAGCGAGCCGGTCAGCTTGGTTTATAAATAATAGATACTCATTCGAGTTTCCCAAACTCCCAAAATGGTACATTTTCAAAAAAAAAAAAGAAAAATCAAAACCCTGAAGTAGGTTGCATCCAAACACCTCACTACTTGTGGAAATCAGAATAATTTTTTAAGAAAATTGAAATACTTTGCATCCGAATTGGCGGTCGCCAATGTTCTGGTAGTAACTAGTAAGAGGCCCCCTAAGGCTGACGCCCTGAAGCACATGCGATTGGCAACAGTTGGAGTGCGTTCTGCCCTGTGATCCTGCCCCAGTAATGTCAGTGTGTGCGAGCCACAGAGGTAAGGACACTGAGATAGCTATCTCGAGCTTCCTTGCTGCATTGGCAGTGGCAGGATGGCTGCCAAGGAGGAGCTCATCTCCCTCCAATATCCCCCTTGCTCCGTATCTCTTTCTCCCCCTATATTTCGCTAAAGCCCAAAAAGATTAAGCCACCCCCCCCCCCCCCCCCCCCCCCCCCCCCCCCCCCCCCCGCCCCAACCTTTTGCGGGCTGCTGAGCATGGTTAATCGAGGATAACTATTCTGCCTCCCACACTCCCGGCTGCTGGTAGTAGCATAGTCAGCAGGTAGAGAAACTACTCATGTTTTTTCTCAATGAAAATAACAACTGTCATCTTACCGAAGGTACTCTCCCTCTCTCTCTCTCTTCTTGTTCAGTATAGTGCGTGTACTTCAGACGGTGACCGATTTTTGTCGGTGGTTGTATGAGGCTGTAATTTTCTTTGAAGTATAAAGCCAAGTCGGTCCCAACCATTGCGCCGCTCAATTGGGCCCAACCGCCCAAGAGTCCAACCCGCACGCAGCGAGCCAGCGAGGGCGGCCTGTTCCACGCTAATCTGTTGTTTCTTGCAGCGAGCTAAACGAGTCCGACTCTCTGAATCAGTTTTCTCCTCCGGAACCGTGTTAACTCGGACTGACAATGCTTATACTATAAATGTTGGATCGTTCCTCCAACGCTGGCACTACCAAACAAATATCCATCCGACACCGCCTGGCGTCTCTCCGGCGATGGCCGACGAGATGACGGAGCACGCCCAGCCCGCCTCGACCGAGAAAAGCACCGCAGCGCACGCTGCCGCCGCCGGCGCTCGACCTCCGTCGACGACGACTCTACTTGTTCCCGACCAGCGCCAGTTCCCGGATCAACGCGACGCGATGCTGGTTTCGGACGAAGGGCAGCAGAGCCACGGCGTGCCTCCGCAGATCCGTGAGACGATGTTTCAGGCCACGATTGAGGAAGCAGATCCAGCAGGTTTCGCCGACGAGAGCGCGGAGCACGCCGTGTCCGCCGCAACCGCGGTCGACATCACGGCGGCGCACGACGACGTCGCCGTCGTTCATGTTTCTTCGGAGCAGGAAGACTCGGCGCCAGAGCACGAAGCGGTGCAGCCTTTGTTGGACGACGAAGAAGAAGAAGAGAGCCACAGCGGCATGGTGGCGAGCCCGTTGGTTGGGTTGGTTGCCCAGCTCGGCGCACTGATCCACCGAGTCGCCGACCTCGACGGGTACGACGACCGGGAGTCCCGTGAGCTCGTGGTTCACGCGTTGGAAGAAGGCCTTCTCCCCGGGTTCCCTCATCCCCACGAGTACAGCAACCAGACCACCGCGACGGCGCACGCGGCCGCCGACGCGCAAGCTCAAGATGATGAACACGAACAGGAAGACGAAGACGAAGGCGAAGGCGCGGATGATGATGACCAGCTGCCGGAAGAAGAGTCTGCTCGCGACCACTTTGGGCTCGACGGGTACACCGACGCCGCGCAGCAGATGGTTCAGCTCGCGCTGATGGTGACCCGACGGGTCCGGCTCCGTCGGTTGGAAGACATGTTCCGGAACAGCGGGTTCGACGGGTTGCCGTCGGACCGGAACGGCGTCGCGTTTGATGAGTTGCCGTCGTACCGGAACGGCGGCTTCGGAGCCGTCCCGGCGTCCGCCGCCGCGGTGGCTGGCCTGGAGAAGCGGACGTTCCACGCCGGAGGAGGAGGAGGAGACGACGACCATGGTTGCGGCGGCGGCCTCGGAGGGTGCGCCATCTGCTTTGACGAGGAGTTCGAGGAGGGCCAGGAGATCAGCGTCATGCCGTGCTCGCGAGCCCACGCGTTCCATACGCAGTGCATCACCGAGTGGCTGGGGCAGAGCAACATGTGCCCTCTCTGCCGGCACGCGCTGCCCACTAGCGAGGACTAGTGAAATTAGCTGTGTTTCAACTATTTTTTTTTTGGCGAACTCGAGTAATCTTGGTGTATGATATGTCGCAGTTCTCATATTCCGATTCCGTAAGTAAAGGCCCGCAAGACATTGCAATAAACCAAAAAGCAAGCATGAACCGATTTTTTTTAGACAAAAGGTTTCCCCCGCTTTTATTGAAAGCGCTCGCGCGAGTTCAGAAAAAAGACTTAACACAGTTCGAAACGAGTTCAAAAAGAAAGGAAACAAAACAACAAAACTAAAGCTCTAAACCAGCTACATTACATAACACCAACATCCGAAACTATGGCCATAGATGGAGTGAAGTCCTTTGCAACCCTGCTGACCTTCGCCAGAATGGATTCCACTCTCAGCTTATCTTCCTTCTTTAGTAGTAACTTCCACTTCTGGAGGAAAGAGGCGCCCAGGAATATCACATCCATCGGTTTTGCAGGAACCTCCCATGCATGGTAATTTTGTTCCTGACCGCCCACAGCGCCCACGCCATTCCTGCAAATAGAAACAAACTCATCTGGCAATTGACTCCAAACGCTTTGCCTATCCAATTTGCAGTAAGATCAGAGATGCTTCGAGGTTGGTCCTTCCAACCAAAGCAGTCCCTAATAAAAGACCAAACAAAGACAGCTAGGGGACAAAAGAAAAAAAGATGATTGTCGTCCTCAGCTGCCCCACAGAGTGAGCAGTCCTCCTTCCCTTTCCATTTTCTCCTTTTGAGTTGTTGTTTCGTTTGGATTCCGTTTTGTAAAGCCATCCAAATAAAGATCCTTATCTTTAAAGGAATTTTACATTTTCACACTTTCAAAGCCATCTTGTTTGTGACACCCGAATTATTCAGAAATTTATAGAGTGATTTTGTGGAGAAGATTTTTGAGGGGGAGAGAGCCCAAGTGACAGTATCCTTCGATCTGCTTATTTCTACCCCATGTAGCATCAAAGTCAAGGAATCCCATTGTTGAGATTCTTCAGCCCCAAATCTTCTTCTGAAATTCAGGTCCCAGTTCTTGGCAGCCAAAGTGCTTACCTTAGCATCTGGCTCCTGTGATATATTGTACAATGCAGGATATTGAATCCTCAAAGGGGATGTACCCAGCCACACATCGTGCCAAAAACTTGTCAGTTCACCATTACCAACTTTGTGGATTGCGCCCCATTTAAAAAGGTGTTTCACTTTCTGTAGCCCCTGCCAGAATTGAGAACCTTTCCTCTTCTTCGGCTGGTAGAAATCTTCATTATTCATGTATTTAGCTTTTAGGAGTCTACACCAAAGACCATTACCAAGCATGGTCCGATCAGTATGGAAAATAGAGAAACAGTAAGACAATTAGTGAACGGCTTAGCACACATCATCACAACCATCTAAATGGCAATATCACAGCTTTTTCTGCACCTTTATTTCTCCAGTGGAAACACAATAGCAGAGCTTTTCTGCAACACGACGATGAGTACGTAGCATATTATTACTTACCACATAAACCAACTGCCATCATCAGCCCTTCACTACGTTTTTTTTTTGTGAAAAAACGACCTCCTGGAGCTCCTAATTTGTTTCCAAGGGAGCATTTCACTGTATGCATGCAGTGTTGTCCTCTCCTAATAAATAATCCAGAAAAAGTGGCAGGAATGAATGAAGGTACTTGGAAGGTGTCTGTCACCCTCAAATTCATTTCATTGGCACGGCTGGGCGTCGAGGTCACCTGCGCCACCATTCCTCATTACTCCGGTCTGGTGGCGATGGTCGGCGTGCTCTAAGCCATGGAGGCAACGGGATCAATGTGTGTGGCACGTTGTTGATGGTGCTGCTGGCGTTCTGATGATCCCTATTCAAGGTGCGCCTTGTTGGAGATGAGCAATGCCAAAGTTAGTCCGGCTTTGTTAGTGCTAACAAATGTGACAGGAACCTAATTGATATATTACAATCTTCTAGCAAAAATTTCGCATCAATGTAGACTGTAGTCCCTTTTCAAAAGTCAAGGTTAAAAATATTAAAATATATTCTTTTTTCTATTTTTTTTTGTAAATACAGAAAATAAGAAAAATGAAAAGCTTACGGGCGCCACTCAATTGGGCCCCACAGTCCAACCCGCGCGCTGATCTGCTTCTTGCAGCGCGCGAAACGAGTCCGACTTTGAAATCCGTTTCCTTCTCCGGAACCGTCTAAACTCGGACTGACACGCCTATATATATGTTCCCCCAACGCGGGGGCTATAGCTACTTACCTCAACACATCTGTCGATCCCCGCCTGGTGGCCGGCGTCTCCAGCGATGGCCGACGAGATGATGGAGCAGGCCCAGGCCGCCTCGACCGAGAAAAGCGCAGCGGCGCACCCTGCTCGACCTCCGTCGACTCCACTTGTTCGCGAACAGCGCCAGTTCCCGGATCAACATGATTCGACGCCGGTTTTGGACGAAGCGCAGAACCACGACACGCCTCCGTCGCCGGATGGTAACGCAGATTCATCGGGTTTCGTCCCTCCGGGCAACGACGAGAGCACGGTGGCTGCCGCCGCAGCCGCGGACAGCATGTTGGCGGCGCACGATCTCGCCGACGTTCAACACGGTCCGGATCCGTTTTCCTCGGAGCAGCAGGAGGTCTTCCCGGAACACGAAGCCGTGGTGCGGCCTGCAGACGAAGAAGAAGAAGTGCGCCACGACGGCACGGCGAGCCCGTCGTTGGCTGGGATGGTTGCCCAGTTCAGCGCGGTCGTCCACCGAGTCGCCGACCTCGACGGGTACGACGAACGGGAGTCCCGTGAGGTCGTGGTTCGCGCCTTGGAGTCTGGCCTTCTCCCCGTGTTCCCTCGCCTCCACCACGAGACCACCGCTCAAGCTCAAGATCCTTCGCTGATCGAGACTGGGCGCGACCAGTTTGGGCTCCACGGGTACACTGACGCCGCCCAGCAGATGGTTCGGCTCGCGGTGATGCTGACCCGACGGGTCCCGCTCCGTCGGCTCGATCAGTTGTTGCGGAACGGCGGCGGGTTCGACGGGAACGGCGTACGGTTTGATGAGTTGCCGTCTTACCGCAATGGCGGCTTTGGAGCCGTCCCGGCGTCCGCCGCCGCGGTGGCTGGCCTGGAAGCGGACGTTCCACGCCGGAGGAGGAGGAGATGATGACGACGGGTGCGGCGGCGGCGGCCTCGGAGGGTGCGCCATCTGCTTGGACGAGGAGTTCGAGGATGGCCAGGAGCTCAGCGTCATGCCGTGCTCGCACGCGCACGCGTTCCACACGCTGTGCATCGCCGTGTGGCTGGGGCAGAGCAACATGTGCCCTCTCTGCCGGCATGCGCTGCCCACTAGCATGAGTAGAGAAATTAGCTCTGTGTTTTGACAGGTCTCTCTAGCTTGTTTGTGCCTTTGTACTAAATTTGATCGCTGGCAAGACATTCAGACAACCAACAATGGTCCGCTCACGTTGGAAAAAAACACAGTAACACAATGAGTGAATTTCTTAGCACACATCAACACGCATCTACTCATCAACCATACAATGGCAGCACAGCTATTTCTTATACATCTTCTTTATTTAGGAGTATGGTATACGTATAGCAGATTTTGTTAGTACCGCAACCAACCGCCTTCAGCTTCAGCCCTTCACTAAAGTACAAGAAAATCTTCTTGCTGCAATTCCTAATTTGTCTTCCTTCTAAATAAATCCAGGTAATGGCAGAAATGTATGAAGGTATTTGGAAAGAAGATGGCTGTCACCGGCCATCCGACCTTTTTTTTTGACTGAACTTGGTAACCAGTGAATTTAAAACTGAAGCGGGCATGACACATGGGTTTAAGTTGGACAACTAAAACTATTTTGCAGTTATACATTCCGTATGAGCACAATATCAAACGCCAGAGGGACGGGAGCCCTAGCTGCTCGTGCCAGACGTTGTCGTATACGAATCCGAGTCCGAGTCGTATCATGCAAAGACTCAATGATCCAGATCCTAGTCGGACATGTTTGGCTGTACCGGGAAACCTATAAATTGACAACGTACGTGCTGCCATGGAAGCGTCCTCGCCATCAAATCATGCATAAACCAGCACCTCTGCCACGAGCCCACGGAATCGAGCGTATATACACAAAAAGATCAAGCTATATTGCTGCCCTCGATCAGCAAATGGGCGAGGAATTCATCATGGACGACGAAGCCAGAAGCGAAGTCATGCGCACAATCAGGCGTCACAAAGGTTTACTACGACGATGTATAGCACGGTCCATAGAAGCAGACAAAATCCAGGAACATGCAAACCTGCATGTCGCTCCGCAAGCTGCCGGCGACGACCACCAGCTCGCCGGCAGTGTCGAGGCGCCGCACGAGCGTGATGGCGATGGCTCCGGCGCCGATCGCCTCCCTGATCCAGGCGTCTGCCGCACGGCGGACGGCGGTCTCTGCTTGCCCCAGGACGCGGCCTGCGCGCGATGACGATTCTGTCCGCGACGAGGAGCTCGATGGAGATCAGTGCGGAGACGACGTTGAAGAGGACCCCGACGATCTCGATGTAATCGAACCCCATGTTATCGAGATGTTGGAGCAAGGTCTATATGAGGAGGTTTACAATAACATCCGACAAGGCCTAGATCCCCAAGCCCAGGAATACGTCGATGAGCTAGTGGACTTCATATTTGGGCTCCCGCAGGACGACGTCGACGAAGACAACATCCTGGAGCGGGTTTGTGAAGCCATAGCCGATGGAAGGCTGCTTGCCTCACGCTTCCAGGGCCTCCAGGCTACCGTAGCAGAGTTGGACGAACCCCACCGTGTCTTCGTGGAAGACCCTGCATCTGCCGCGATGGGAGCCGGACACAAGAAACAAAAACACCACGCATCAGGTGATGACAAAGACGAGGGATCCATCTGCCTCAAGGACTATGTACCTGGTGAAGACATAAGCGTGCACAAGGGATCACGCTTATGCAACCACTTGTGCCCGCTTTGCTGCCATTCGCTGCCTACAGATCGAGGAGCTCAAGGGCCGTGGCATAAAGCGCAAGGCTCTCAGTGAATAGCTCAAAATCAGTACCACTTGTTTCTTACACTGAATTAGTGTGTGGATTATTATTGACAGTTATTTCTCAAACTTGTGATCGTTTCTGTTCATTTTTCTTTGCGAACGCATTTCTATTCCATTTTGAACGCCCTTAATCGAATTTATTTGTCACAAATTATTTCACAAAATAAAATCGTAGGACCCTCAACTTTTGATGTGTTTCCCTGTGGGCAGCGCTACATTTTCCCTAAGGCTTCCATCTTTTCTCCTATCATTTTCTTTCGTATTTTCCTGTCGGCTTATGTGCATAGGGAAACAAAGTACAAACCTGACAAGTCGGAATTTTCCCTTGCGTGAGCGCACAAAAAGCATCATCACGGAATTACTTCCTAACGGCCAACCGATAGGATAAATATTTCCTTGTCGTCCCTGACATATATTATTTCACCCCCTCCCAAAAAAAAGTTATTATTTGGAGAGGGTTCATCGTCAGGGAAATAATTCCTGACGGTTTTGGCTCACAAGGATATTTTGTTTTCCAGTTGTAATAGTCTAAACATTGTCAATAATGCAATTAACTCAACCGATAGAATTCTTAGAGACTCAAAGAAAATCCGTATCGACTTATGAATTGAAGTGACATAGACATTGGCACTGTCCGTGCCTGGATGAAGGTGGTAACAAATTGCTTTAACTTCTTAGTTCAAGTAGCTTTTGCGTGTTTATAGTCTGAAGTTGAAGTGGACCTCTGTATGATTGTATTTTCTTACTTTTTTTTTTTTTTGCTGAGCAGCATCCACTAGATCGAATCCTCCTTGTCTTGGTTTTTCTAGGCTACAAGAAACTTCCCAATGCGTAGCCCCTTTATTTAACGACTTCCCATTTTTCCTCTAATAAAAAATAGCCATACAATCTTCTATAAGTACCTTTTTTTTTGCATTCTATTTTATGTCGACCTTCCTTACAACGCTTTTTCTCTTGTTTCGCCAAGTTTTCAAAACAATTTGTTCTAGCCATATACAACTCATAGGTTGTCGCTTTCTTTAAAAAGAGAGAAAAGATGGATGCCCACATGTAAAATATGATTTGAAATTGGGGCATTTATAAAATATGTTTTGAAATCGTGGCATACAGTCAAACTAAGTACTGAATTTTGCAGACACTTAGAATTAAAAGAAATGATATATGCCCATGTATGCTCGTTTGGGCATGAAAACTATCAACAAATAAATGATACACGCAATTAATCATCTAGCAGATTAATGAAATCAAGGCATGATTCAGGTTCGATATATATGAAAATAATATTTTTGCAAATTTGCCTAAGTAATTTATCAATCCAATGCTACAAACACAAATTATTACTCCACTACTAAACTATCAGCACAAAACCATAATTAAATAAACCAAACATTAGGCTGGTAACCTAACCTAAAACTCAACATGAACGATGCATTGTGATCGAGCTTGGTTAGATCAATGGCTATGAAATTATCACAGAATATATCAAATACGTGACACAATCGAAAACCAATGGGAAGAAATTCTTTTTTTGATAAAAGAGCGGATTGTGCCACCAAAAAATGATTTGCTATCAAGTTCTCTTGATTGTTGTAATTCTTACATAATGGTTCGATTTGTAATGTTGAATCTGAACAAAATAACTGAACTAGGCCAAAAATACCTAAAATGAGGGAAAATGTAAGAAGGAGGGTATGTGGCGCCTCGCGATTTGACATAACTTTGAGTTTAAGGCATCACGTTTGTAGTTGATAAATATTTAGCAATTGCATTTAGGTTGCATGACCAAAAGGATTACGCACAAACTTTGACTATAAGGACTATTAGAACTTATGGCTCGCTCGTATGATGAGCAGTCAGAATAGTTAGCAACATCATTTATCTAGCATGAAGTGCTAATAAGCCATCTTATTTTGGGCATTACATTTTCGTCAGATGCAAAGTTGTTCTTTTGTGGTTTTACTCTTGATATATTCATATTCGGGGATACATGCAGTGTGACGACTTCTAGACAAAATACAAATGAATAGCAAAAGTCAACTTGTAATTGCCTTTAAATAGATCCCAAAAGGACAAGCAAAAGGCATATGAATAATGCAGCCTCCAAAAGTATGGATGGACACCGTCCTTCATCGGCACTTTTTGTGCATATCAGAGATGTTGTAGCACGATTGAACGGAGATCGGCAGATATTTGGTTCGGTAGATACGATTTGCATGCCTTGGCGAAGATTAATCAAAAGGGACACACGATTTATCCTGGTTCAGGCCTCCCGGAGGATAATAACCCTACGTCCAGCGTATTTTTGTATTGCCGTGTCGGCGAGATATGTTGTGGTGTGCTCCCCCCCTCTCGTGGGGAGGTATGGCAACATTTATAGGTGGATCTTGCCCCCTGTACAAGTTAGGATTGGAGCATATATCTAAGTAACTTTCTATCTGTAGTAATAGATTCGGAGTCTATCTTTAGGATATTTTCCGTGTATTACAAGTCTTTAATAATTCTTAAAAAGTCTTCGAAATATCTGAAAAATCAAGGTTACGACAAGAGATATTTAGAAAAAAGGTACACATGTGTCGTGGCATTTTATCAAAAGCATGGCGGCATTCTCGAATCCACGATTTTAATTTAGTTGTTAAAACATGCAGATGACTACAGGCTTACACAACAAATGTCCAGCTTCCTGCCTCCGCCTGAAAGTCTCTTCGGGAGGTCGAATCCACCGATCGCCCTGGGCGTCATCTCTGCTTCACGCATTTGAGCCTCCTTTGCTGGCTCTTAGCTACGCCGTGCGTAGGCGAGCGCTGCTGCCGCGCACCAAACCACTGGTCACTAGAGGTGAAAAATAGCGACCTTTAAGGTCACCTCTGACCCTTTTTAGTTCAAACAAATGAACTAGATTTCCAAAATGCGACCCTTTTTAGTTCAAACAAATGAACTAGATTTCCAAAATGAGCTCTCATTTTGGAAATCTAGTTCATTTGTTGGGTCGGAGGTTAGCCTCAGGGGCACCTATTTACACCCCTACTGGTCACGGAAGCAGAGCCTCAAACAAACGAATAGCAGAGCATCTAACGATGGATCAGAGATTCAGAGCACCGTCGGAACACTCGCCACGTGCTGTTGCTCGAGTCAGCGAGGGTGGAGAAATAAATGCAGACTCGCCGCCGACCATGATGCCTGCTGCCTGTGCGTGCTCCGGATCGCGCTGCTTCCTCCTCTCGCAACGCATGCAGCTATCGGCAGTGACACGGGAACAGAGCACGCGTTGAAATGAGTTTGCATGCTTAGGATCAACTATTGTAAACTTTCCTTTCCGCGTCTCGTTCGATTAACTGCTGTGAGGGCACAGCTATAGAAAGTTCCGCGGTGACAGCCGAGCTCGCTGTCCGGGGAAACCGAACTGGAGTCGTCAAAGTCTGCACGAGCACAGCACGTCGTCCACGGATGCGACTCCGGCTCTGGCCCGTCATCCACGCCTGCCTATAAATACGCGTACATATCCGCTCGATTATCCTCCCCTAACAATACAAACAAAGAGAGCAGACCAATCGTCCATAATAAAAGATCAAACGTTTATGGCCCTTGGGTGGTCGGTCAGCTACATGGACGTAGTGTGGAGGTCCAGTCTTGACGAACTGCATTCGCGCGTAAAGGAACTGTCCAAGGCCCGACAACTGTCGATAGAAGCAGAAGCCCAAGGACATGCACATGAGGCTCAGCCAACCACCGGTGGTGATGACCAGCTCGCCGGCGTAGTCGACGGTGCAGAGCCCAGCGGCCCCACCACCGAACGACCTTGCATCAGTGTTGACTCGCTCCGCCAGACCGACGACGACGAACCAATGCCAATGGTGACCGAACAGCTGGTCGTCGCTGAAGATTACTATCCTCTGGACGCTCCCTTCGACATGGACGAAGAAGAAGAAGACCCGATGCAGCTTGGTGGTGCTGACCTGCTCGCGGACGCGGAGCTCTGGAACGACGACGACGACGATGACGTTCAAGAGGATATTCATCACGCTGTAGCCATCGGAAGGTTGTATGTCCCAGACATTCCGACTAACAACTCCATTGTTTTTGGCCAGGCGTACCGCGATTACATCTCGGTGTGCTCCCCCTCCCCTGCTGTCACAACCGGTGCTAGTAGCCGTGCGGAGGCACCACACGGCAGTGGCTTGCGTGACGACATTCCGATGATGTTCGACGACGATTTCTATCCGGTGGAGGGGCCATTCGACGGGCCTGACGAACACTCTTTTCACGGGAACTATCGTCAACTTTACAACTCTCTCGGCCAGCAGATGGAGTTGGACGACATTGGGCACCTTCTAGCGACGGCAGAGGATGATGATGCTTCCGGCTCTCACGGGGACACGCTACTGGAGATAGCTATATTATCTGGAAGAAGGCTACATATCCCGCACATCGCGGATACTCCCGTGATGCTCGACGAAGCACATGGCAACGGCGGCTTCGGCGGCGTCCCTGCCTCTGCCGCGGCGATCGCGAGTCTCCAGAAGCAAAAGTACGACGGATTGGGAGCGGGAGCTGACGGAAGCGTGCGTCATCTGCATGGAGGACTTCAAGAAAGGCAAGGAGCTCCTTGTAATGCCGTGCAAGTACATGCATAGGTTCCATGGCAGGTGCCTCAAAAAGTGGTTGTCGTGTAGTTGCTTGTGCCCGCTCTGTCGCCATGCGATGCCTACCGAGGAGCAAAACGAGCAAAAGAGTGTGTCAATATAATTTTGTAGAATTGCTTCTGTTAATGAATAGTGACCGATTTTGTCTTTCTTTTTTGTCTTGGATTAATATTACAGATGCACAATTATTTTGCCTTCTGAAATTATCTGTGTTGTTCGATGCAAATGCCATGGTTTTTTTTTGACCAAAAATGCCATGGTTTTGAGACAACGTGAACTCTAAAGTATGTTCTCGTTGCCGTTTCTTTCTTGTTTCTCAGGGGGAAACGTCAGTGTCTTTTCTTCATTTTTCTTACCGCCTGTGTTGTGCACGTAGTTCTATCTTTTAGACCGCAATACCGTACAACCTCACATAACACTCATAGCCTTGTTGGTTTGCTGCCGAGATCAAGTTAGAGCAGGGGCGGACGCAGGAGGGAGAGAGGGGCTATTTATGCTTTTCCATAGTATCTTAGAGGGAGAGCATCGCGTACGGGTGACGTGGCCCACGCATGAAAGGAAAGCATCGGCCGGCAACCCTTTCTGCTATAAGCCTCCCATTCTATCTTCTCCTACTTCCCATCCACCTTTTGAGGGGCGGAGGCAGGAGAAATAAGCATCGGCCGGTAACCCCTTCTCTTATAAAGCCTCCCAATCTATCCCCCCTACTCTTCCCATCCACCTTTTTAGGGGCGGAGGCAGGAGGGTGAGGAGTCTATGCGCCCCCCCCCCCCCAAAAAAAAAAAGCTTGATGTCCTTTGCCTTTGCACGCACAAAAGCGTATAATTCAGATGAAAAATTAACTTTAGCTTTCGCATTAAACATTATTTGCTCTTCGAACCCTCTCGTGAATAAATGCAAGCTCCTCATGCTGGTGCTGAGCAAGGATCGCGCTTCCGCGGAAAACCGGAAAAACCGGTCCGGTCCGGGCCGGTTTACCTGAAAGTTCGGTTTTCGAATTTAAAATTCAAAAAAATTGAAAATTTGAAAAATTTGAAACAAAAATATGTTAAAAAAACTAGACGGAATCTGCAGCGCAATGGTGGAACAAGAACAAAAAAATTCGATCGTTTGATGGGTCAAAAAAATCATGTAAGTTTTCTGGGTTGAAAAAGAAAGGAAAAAAAAGAAAAACCATATTCTTTTTTCTCATTTGAACCTGAAAACTTCATCCATTTTTTCGACCAAGCAAATGATTGAATTTTCATGTTTTTATTGCACTAATGTACTTCAAATTGTATCTAGTTTTTTTTTACATATTTGTGTTTCAATTTTTCCAAATTTTTATTTTTTGCATTTTTTTGATTTTTCCTCTCAAACCGGTTTTCTGAATTTTGGTCCGTTTTTTTGGACATTTTGACGGTTTATTGGTAAACCAGTCCGGTTTACCAGAAATTTCTGGCATTTTTGGTTCAAATTCCGTCTTTCGAATTTTGATCCAGTTTTCGACCGGTTTTTTCGGTTTTCGCGAAAACCGGACTTTTCGAGTGTGAGCCGGTTTCACCGAGAGATTCGGTATTGTAAACCTTGGTGCTGAGTGCTCGGATGTTTGAGGAACGTGAAGTTAGGAAGGAGCGGCGGTGCTCGTATCAGGCCGTGCCGAGGCTGCCGTGCGGTACAGTATAGCTACAGTTGCTTGAGGGCCTCTATTCTAAACTTCTAATCCACGTCGGACTCTCAAGACCCCGAGCCACCAAATATTGACTAATGCCACAATCCAAACCGACCCCGTTCTCGACACGTACCACATACCAACTCGAGCATTATACATCTCGCGGAAGATTGAAAATTAGTAGATCAAAAGTGAGCGTACATCGCTGATCGATCGCTCCATCCCCGCTATGGATGCAGAAGCTAGCCGTTCCACAGCCTCCGCGCAATCGTTTCCAGCAGCAATACCGGAGGCACAAGCAGACGCCGAAACGCGCGTTCCTCAACCATCCGTTCCGTAGGCACAGGCTCAGAGGCACCCTCGACTGTGACGAGATCATGCAGGACGCCCACGACGTGTTGGATGAATTGCCTGCAAGGTCAATCCAACAGTGTATTCTCCTTTTAAGGTCATATTTTTAACACCTTCAGTTTTATTGATGAATTGGAGTTCAATGAATTGTTCAATCCAACAATGTATTCTCCTTTTGAACTTTAGGGTGCCTGCTTATGTGCTTTGTCAACATGTATGTCTCAGGCAAATGCAGGAGGAGCCGTGGATAGAGGTCGAGGATGAAGATCTACCTGGTTTGAAGAATACGGCAAAGGGTGCAGATGCTCTGCTCCTTCTGACTGCAACTGGTGACGGATGCTACATTATTGCTCGATCTATGATTTTAGGGATTAAATTGCATAGGTTAAGTGTTGTCGTAACTGCAAATGATTCTGCCAGTTTTGCTTATCTCTTCACTAAAATCTCATCAAGGTATATACTCCTCAACCCTTCTCATGTATCTGGATTTAGGACCTGCTTCCATCGTAGGAACATCTTACAAAATGTCATTACAGGAATAGCTCTATGATTTGCCAAAACATTGCTTCTTACGTGTTGTTTTAGCGGCAAACACTTCTATTGCTGTGAAAAAAATTGCATTTCCAATCTGCAAGTTAGCACACACCTCCGAAACTACAGGCTCTGAACATTGCAATCTTTTGGTTTCTATGTTCCAATTTTTGGGATAATAGGATGTGAACAACTGTTCTATGCAATTTGGAGCTAAGTTGAGGTTGCTCAACACAAATAAGCTTTCACATCATTACTTAACTGCATTGCAATAAATACATATAGTTTAATTAATTAATTTGTTCTTGAGCTATGAAATTTAGGGCTGAGTTGAGGTGCTCAACACAAATGTTTCAGATCATTACTTAACTGCATTGTCATAAATACATATAGTTTCGTTAATTAATTTGTTCTTAAATGGGACTGCTGACTCAGGTGGTTTACTACCACAAATTATGCTTGATGAACTCTCTTATTGCCATAGATAATTTAGCCGCATATGCTTACTATTTTTATGGACATGCGGAGAAAACCAGTCTCAGATATTCATAGCATATAAGCATCGTCATTTGACTGTTTAATCCGTGTCTTTACCGTTGCAGCCACTCTCAATGTATATAGAGGCTCGCCACCGCATTACATTTTCCCTCTTCTACAGTTTTAGCTGTTGCTAATAAGAATTTAAAATTCATGCATTGACGTACATCGGCCAACAAGTGTACTAGAATTTGAAGTCTTCTAAACAATTCATGTATGCTACTTTAGGCTATTTTTTATTTCAGTTACAGTATGGCAAATTGATAGTTTTGTGGAGTGGTGATGCTTTTTTTCTTATAAGTTGACTTCCTACATATTTTACCTTTTATATGGATTTTTTTCATTCACTCATGATGTTTAAAGCTACGTTTTGTATTTAAGATGGAGCGAAGCCCAATGGAGCTCCAGCACTGGTTGCATCCCCGCGAGCATTAGCAGATTCTTCTTTTGCACCTGTTTTCGTGGCATGATGCGGAGCTTTGGAAGAATGATGGCAGTATGTGCAGCTTCAAGGGAACTATCATGACAGATGTATGGATCTTCAGGGAGAGACAGGGAGAAAAATGTTAAGATTTTGTCTCCCCAGGTTTCATCTCTCTAAGATGATTAGTTGTGCTCACTGGATCGTTATATCCGATTGGGATGTCATCCATCCTGTTCTGAAAGTGGGTTCCTGGTCAATTCATTTTAGGTTCATGGACATGCCCAGTTAATATAGGTCATAGATGATAGTTTGTTACTTTGTCAAGAGAAATCCAGTCTCATATATTTCAAACATATATTGTCAGTATGCATTCTCCGTTTAATCTCCCTTTGCCGTCTCAGTCCAACCAGCATATCTACAAGCTGGTCACCATATATGGTTCAGCAATACAACTTAATGCTTCCCCCTCTCTAATTTGTATTTCCGTGGTGATTCATTCTGCAAAGTTGTTTATCCTGTTACTATGATATTCTCTTAGGCTGTCCATTTAGATTTAGATTATATGTTCCATCTATATAAGTGTTAACACATAAATCGGTGGCATGCTGTCATGATTTAAGATCTGGACGACATTATTTATTCTCAATAGTTTCATACAACAGTATGCCGTAACATTACAAAAAATGGTGGAGGTTACATATGTTGAGTAGATGTTGACAAACACTAACACGAAAATGAGGCCATAAGAATTTATTATCCCAACAATGACTTCGATCTGGTTGGGAATTTATGTTTCCGACGGTAATTTCAAATAGGCATATCTATGTCATAGTAAAGGACAATCAGGCAAATAGGCCACAGAAATCCTGCAGCAAGAAGAACGAAGATGGCTTCTTTTGACACAGAGAAGGAAGGTGTCTGTTTGGGAGAAGAACAAAGGTGGGCTACGGTGTGAGTACCAAAAAAACAAAACAGCGCGCAGCGGAGCGCCCCCCAGTCCTAGTGTTTTATAAGGCAATATCAGGCATCATGAACAATATAATTACGCACAAAGCTTTATATTTTCAAAACTACGATGTATCCCGAACTCATGGATCATTCATATATAGGACAAACAATTAGAAGCTTAGTCGTTACTGTATGTTCTTTTCCAACGTCAAGCGCAAATAAATCTAATTGTAATACAATCAAGTCGTACATTGATCTCTTATGATGCGTACAACTCATATCCAAACGCATGTCACTTGAAAATAATATCGAAAAACATGTATTGTTGCCACTTCAACTAGAACAAAGGCAGATAAGAAGCAAAACACATTGTAGCACAAAAATATATGGATGGCACAACCCTCCATTGGCACCGGCCTAATCTTGGGCTGAACGTACGGTTCCCTTTTTGAGGACCACAGATATTTGGAAAAGAAGGCACTCATAGCATTTTATCCAACACGTGGCAATCTCGAATCCACGATCAATTATATTAATATTTACCTTAAAAATGATGCCACCACATTCACTCTCAACGGCTATATAAATTACCACATTAATCCGATAAAAAAGAAATAAAAACTATCGACCGTTGTTTTATGAAAAACAAATACTCCAAAATACACTTCAAATTTTTGCAAAATTAACCATTGCTTTTCAAAATATAACCTAAATTATCTATAAATAAGTTCATAAATTACGCATTATTATTGTTATAAAAAATGATCAGATGTAAAATAACATTGGTATAAAAGAAAATAATGATAATGCGATAAAATATTATCAAGGCATCTAATAACGTTGGATTGCATCTAAACGACTAAAATCATGGGCGAGAATTTCCATTAAAAACATACATTTTTGGAAACATCTCTGGAATCATGGTTGCTAAAATCATGGGTGAGATTTTACAAACTTCCTATATCTCAGCCATCAAGATTAAATCCGACGGTCCAAAAAATTTGTGCATATGTGCGCTAAATATTTCTTGTTGACCTGATATTTCGCCCAAACATAATACAACTATAATTAGTTGGTGGACATCAACAATCTAATACCGAAACAATATGTGCACATCACGCTGGCGCTGGGCCTGGCATGTTCCTCAACTTCGCTCATCACGATGGCGCTGAGTGCTCTGATAGTTGAGGAACGTGCGCTTCGAAGTTACGTAGGAGCAAGAGTTCATCTGCAGCACAGCAGCAGTGCTTGGAAGACGCCGGGCCGCTACAGCACCTTGAGTGCTTCTGTTCTAATCCACATCAGATTCCCAAGACCCCAAGCCACCAAATATAGACTTATTATGCCACACAATCCAAATCGACCACGTTCCGACACGTACTACATAGCATATGTACCCCGTGAACTTGCGATAAAACAGCAACATAGATCTCGTACAAGCTAGTAGATCAAAATCAAAGCGTATATATACATCGGCAAATCGCTTCCTACCGCCGGCTATGGATGCTGAAGCCAGACGTTCCGATCCCGAGTCCGCGTCCGCTACCTCCGTGCAATCGTTTCCAGCAGCAATATCGGAGCCACAAGCATATGCCGAAACGCGCGTTCCTCAACCATCCGCCGCCGACGACGACCAACTCGCCGGGTCTGGTGCGAGCGGTGAAGATCTCAGTTGGTAGGACTTGAACCACGTTTTCAATCTCTCGGTCGGTAATAGGCCGCCACCTGGCTTTGGCGAAGCAGCGTACCCCAACGGCGCGCGGGTTCGGCGGCGTCCCTGCCTCATCCACGGCGATCGCCGGCCTGGAGTGGCAGGAAATACGGCGTGGATGAGCCGTGGAAAAAGATACGGCGCCGCCGCGGCACAGGGGAGGAAACCGCCACGCCGGCGGCGAAGGTGTGCGCCATCTGCCTCAAAAAATTTGTGGTCGGTGCCGACCTGATGGTGATGCCGTGCGCGCAAAGGTTCCACGAGTCCTGCCTGGCCAAGTGGCTCGCGCTCAGCAGGCTGTGCCCGTGCTGTCGCCATGCGCTGCCGAGCGAAGAGGAGGAGGCCAAACACGGCAACAAACAAGGAGTCGATGGCCGGGTCACCGGAGCAACCAGGAGAAGTAGCCGTGCCCGTCACGCGAATGTGCGACTGTTTGGGCCTGAATGGGATGGTGGTAGTGAGGATGGCTCTGACTGAGTGGGTGCCTCGGTCTGCGGTGAAATAGCCGTTGCCATACTAGTGTAACTGATGGTGTGACGGCATTCATCCTTTTTTTTATCAACAAAAATATTTCTTTGTAAAGCCGGTATATATTGCGGCATTTTGCCTCTCATATTTTCTGTTGCAGTAGAGTAGCCCACTTAGGTAGTGTTTGGTTGCTCGAATCAACTCGATCCTGCATGGGACGGTTCAGCGAATGGGATGATCCTGTATGAGATGGTTCAAGTGGGTGTTTGGTTAGTTGTATGGAACGGTTCATGTTTTTGTTTGGTTGACTGAACGAAATGGTACAGGATGATACAAGATTCTGTTTGGATGAATGAATGAGTGCTGATATGATAACCTCCTCCCACTAGTGGTGACTTCACCTCCATATACCATATGCAGCTACCTCAGCTGTGCGTGAACATTTGTTAACATGTATTAAAAAAAAGTTGTCTGCATATATCATGCAAAATAGTCAAGTATCACAACATAATGATTCAGTTCACACAACAGACCATATATAAACCACTAGTTTCAGTTTTGTGGTTACCAAAATATACACCCAGCTAACGAGTACCAGCACCATTAGTTCTTACATACCATAAACCACCAGAATTCTAGTTTTTCCGGTCAGCAAAATATTGACACCCAGCTAGCAAGTACCAGCACAGTCAGTGCTTACATGCCATAAACCACCATAGTTCTAGTTTTTGTGGCTAGCAAAATATACAACAGATTTCATACTACCTACAGATCAACATTCGAAAGGTGTTCCTTGATGTACTTTGCGACCCAGATCATTTTGCTTGATAGGCGCAGATTGTAGAATGACCTTGCTTGTTGAGGATGTTCACACAAATGGGCATAGTAGTGTTCAAGATGCGCCTTTTCAAATCCTGGGATGCTCATCATGGCTTCATAAAGTCCCGGAGGAATGGCATCATCTGAAGTAACAACCTCCGCCAACTTTACTACTGCTGTTGCAAGGTTTCCAAGATTCTCACTCATCATAGTCACCAAGGCAAGGTTTGGGTCTTCAACAGGAACCACCTTAGGCTTCTTTGCAGGTGGTGGTTTAATACCAGAGGACTCAGCACCATTTTTGTTACCGGACATTGCTACATCATCATGCCCACCTGTTTCAGCCCCTACCTTTTCATTTGTTGTTGTACCATCTTCAAGGTCATGTATTGTTTCAGTCACCTCTGCAGCAAGAGGCTCATTAGCTCCCTTAGCATATGCACCAGTTGCCAAACTATTGCCAAAGATAGTGACCATCTCATGGTAGTGTGCAAGTGGAGTGTTCAAGTATTTGGCGTCCTCTTTGTGGTCCTGGTAGATGAAAAAAACATACATAAGGCATGAATTTCTGGTAGATGAAAAAAAATACATATAGCAAAAAAGTATCAAGATTTGGAGATAAAAAACTATCAAGAATCATAAGGCATGAATTTCTAAAACTATCAAAGATTTCAACAGAAAACCAACCCGAACATAACCAAGGTAATGTTCTCTCTCAAGCCTTATGGTGCAAGTGTCTTCATCCCAAAGAGCACCACTCAAGTTTCTCAGCTTTTGGATCTTCCCATATGCCTTTTTCCACTTTCTCAGATGGTTATGAACCTGAATACCAGAGACATTAAAATCCAGGTTCTCCTTCAAAGCTCTTGCACAACCATTGTAATGAACTTGCTTGAAGCCTGTAGAGGTTTTAGTGCCACTAGCCACAAGCTGAGACAAGTACTGGAGCATGAAGCTTGACATGGCACTTGGCCATTGCACACCACCAGCATTTCCAGCTAAGTTGTCACCTTGTTGTTCCAGGTCCATCCCTAGAACCAAGAAAAACAACACCAAAGATTCTTGACGAAGGAAGACAATGATCCATAAGGCATCACAATAGAAGCACCAACCAATTAAAATGGTTTTTTTTTTGTTACAACTGGTGGTACATGAATTTGAGAAAACAAACAAAATAAGTTCTTATTTTGGAAATCTAGTTCATTTGGTTGAACTAAAGAGGGTCGGAGGTTACCTTAAGGGGCACTAATTTTCACCCCTACTATAAACTCTGGAACTGACTGGTAATTATTGGATTATCTGCGCGGGAACAACGCGATCGACGCAGGCGCAGCCGCCGGTGTTCTTCAGGCTGTGCGTACCTCGAGGGAGGATGGGGGAGACAGACTCGACGTGCTGTCGTTCGACACGTTAGCGCAGAACGTCGCCGGCGTGTTCCGGCTCGTCATGCTGGACGACGACGGCAGGGGAAACCAGGCGTACTGCTTTTGGACTCAACCATCCACCACATGAACTAGAGTCCTCGTACATCAAATCAAAAGTACATTACATTGCCTACTCCTTCCATCAGCTAGCTATACAAGGACGCCGAAACCAGGCGTTCCGATCCTGCATCCCCGGAAGCCCATGCCAGCGAGGGATGGGTAAAGCAGACGCCGAAGCGCACTGGCGTTCCTCACCCATCCGCCAATGACGTCTCCATGGACCAGGAAGATCTCGGTGACAGTACACCACTAGACTTTGCCGAAGAAGCTGGCGCCGGCAGTGCAGAGGAAGGCCACAACCAGAACAACCAGGAGCAGTAGTACGGCTCTGCTGCCGTACGTCGGTCAAGAGGATCTCGGTGATGATGGCGGAGTTCGGAGGCATCCCTGCTCGCGCCAAGTCAAGAGGCCCGCAACCCGCAAGCTGACTACAACAGGGTGGAGCCGAGGAACACGAGACGCAGCCCGCCGCGTCATGGGCGAACCGCAGGATGTTAACATTGCTACGGGTGGTCAAGCAAGGATTCCAAGACATACGTACCACTCAACGAGTCGGGCCGCCTGAATTAATGGGGCGACGAGTCGACAACAGCATTTCTCGTCACCACTCACCAGGAGAAGCACCCGAGTCAAGTGTGTCAATTACGCAACTGTAGCATTTCTCGTCATCTTGCAATCCCTTGTCAATAATCTAGCACCTGATCTAGCGTAGATTACGGACTTAGTTGTACGGTTGATAAGTCTATCTGGAGATTACATTATGGCTCTGAAGTAGACCTGCAAGAAGGGTTATGCATATGATATATTATTTCAGAATGATTGATTGATTGTCTCAAGGCACATGGTAAAAGCCATGAACCAACCATCCTGCAAACTTGATTCAAAAAAACGTTATTCCTCTAGAAAATTATAGGTGACAATGCAAGCTCCAATCTTCTGGAAGGTCAGCTTTCACAATTAAAATTGGATCTGAAAAGTCAGCCCCACGACGCCTCCGTAAATAATCCAATTTACTGAAAGTTACGTAATCGTGGTACCTCATTTTTCTTCCTTTGCAGGCAAGAACACATGATGTCGTTTAAATGATACATAATGAAAAGTGTCACACTGCTGCATTCTTGAACAACATTAATTGAGACAAGATTTCCACCGATACAAAGAGTTTGCTATAATCTTGGAACTGACCGGTCAGTCAAACCCTCAGATCAACAAATCATGTGCACATCCATATGCATGCGCAGGATTGTGTGAGCTGGGCAGATACATACAGGCAGTTGACTTTTTGGGCAGAAACATAGCGCTGACTTCTGGCCAATTCCATTTCTTTTTTTTTCTCTTAGTGAGACATCATCTATCTATACTAATATACCACTACTTGTTGAGTTAGTTGCAACTTACAGCTTGCACCTGCAGATGATGCAAGTTCATCTCATATGCACTTGACCATTTTTTATACTAGCCATCAATTACATGAAACAGGCCTAATAGGGGAAGGCATTACCTGCCTTAGCTTCACATTGACCTTACCCGAAATGCAAACGCCAATCCTAGGCCAAGAGAATGTAGTGCTAGTAATATGGTCTACTCTGCTAAACATTTGCCCACCATCGCATTCTTTTCTCCGCAATGAGGGAAGCCAAGGGTGATCCGGCGATCGCCGTCGTCATCGCCGCGCTCTGCGTGGCATCGGCGGCGCTGCTGCTTGTCGACGGAGCCAAGGGAGACGACGAGGCAACGACGATGCTGCAGAACGGCTTCACCGTGACGCACGCGGCGGACGCGGCGGCGCCGTTCGAGCCGGTGCTGTACGCGCCCAACCGCGCCTTCGCGCTCGGCTTCCTCCGCGTCGGCGCGGCGTCGCTGGACCTCGCCGTGGTCCACCTCCCCTCCTCCTTCCCGCTGTGGCGCGCCACGCCGGCGCGGATGGGAGACTGGTCGCTCGCCGCCACGCTCTCCTTCGACAGCGACCTGGTCCTCACCGACCCGGCGCACGGCGAGCTGTGGCGGACGCTGAACACCATTGGCGACACCGTCGCGCTGCTCAACTCGTCCAACCTCGTCGTCCGGCGGTACGGCGAGAACGACCCGGCGTGGCAGAGCTTCGCGCACCCGTCCGACACGCTGGTCCTCGACCAGAACTTCACCGCCGCGTCGCCGCCGCTCATCTCCGGCAACGGCCGCTTCGCGCTGCGGCTGGGCAAGACGTACATGGCGCTGACCATGGAGTTCTACGGCGGCCGGGCCACGCCGACGTACTGGCAGCACACGGCGCTGGAGGCGCAGCCGGAGAACGCGACGCAGCCGCCGGTGTACGGCCGGCTCGACGCGCGCGGGTTCTTCGGGCTGTACCTCGACGGCGGCAGCGGAGACCGCGTCGACGTGCTGTCGTTCGACACGTTCGCGCAGAACATCACCGGAGCGTTCCGGCGCATGACGCTGGACGACGACGGCAACCTCCGCGCGTACTACTGGACCGACGAGTCCAAGGCCTGGACGCCGGAGTACAAGGCCATCGCCGAGCGGTGCGAGCTGCCGACGTCGTGCGGCGCGTACGGCCTCTGCGTCCCCGGGGAGGCCCAGTGCCAGTGCCTGGCCAACACAACCACGAGCACCACTACTCCCCCGCCGTGCGGCGCCGACGAGACAACCGACCTCTGCTCCAGCGACGGGCAGCACGTCGACTTCGACGTGGTCCGGCGGACGCGCGTCTCCGTGGCGTACAAGGAGGAGCTGCCGTTCGTGACGAACAAGACGGCGGCCGAGTGCGAGGCGGCGTGCGCGGGCAACTGCAGCTGCTGGGGCGCGGTGTTCAACGGCGCGAGCGGCTACTGCTACCTCGTTGACTTCCCCGTGGAGACGATGGTGTACGAAGCCGACGACCGGAAGTCGGGCTACTTCAAGGTCAGGAAGCCGCCGAGTACGACGACGCGGCGGGGCATGTCGCCGGGCGTGAGGGCGGCGACAGCCGTGCTGTCGCTGGTCCTGGCGAGCCTGGTGGCGGCCGGAGCGTACACGGGCTACCGGACGTGGGTGAGGAAGAGGCGGCGACGTGAGGGGATGGAGCAGGAGCTGGCGACGGTGCCGTACAAGGACCTCCAGTCCATGGGCAGCTCTAACAACTCGTTCAAGGCATGAATCGAGACGGGATTGTCGCCGTGAAAGCGGTGGATTCTTCGTTCTCCAAGCCGAATGAATGATATATCCGGCCTGTTCTCCGGCTGAATTGCAGAGTCGGAAGTGAAAGGTAATCGACGGAAATAACTCTGTCATGCTTGCAGAACTGCAGAGCTTTGCCGTTGACAATGGCCGCAGATACAGGGACTGGTCATGGTTGCTGCTTGCTACCCGCGTTATACTTTTGACTTACCTGCTTTGATTCGCTCCCTGTTGGTAGATAACATTTCTCCGTAGGAACTGCCATAATGGAATGTTACCCTTGGTGTAGAGTTTTTCTTCCCCTGTCTATTCACCGTTCCTGTATATCAGCTTTTGTACATGTTCCGTTCTGTAAAGAAATACCAGTAGATTTTGGTCATACGGTTTCAAAATGTATTGCTTTTTTTTTTTTGAGAAGTTTTCAAAATGTATTGCTACGTACAGCATGACTTTTCTGGGCGATTCAGGCCCATATAATAAGTAAGCAACAGCAGCCCACGAAGAGATTCTCAAAAAAAAAAAAGCAGCCCACGAAGAATCCATTGATTTTGGTACATATATACTGTTGAAAATCATACCGCTGGCAAAAACCGTTTCGCGTGCACAAATTCAGTTCATCTCGCCATCTATCTCTCGCCAGCACCAAGGGCATCGCGCAGGCCCCTCGGAATCTCGCTGCTCCGACGAACTGGTATGAATAATCTTCTCCGCGTAGCACTTGCCCTCTTTCTATTTTTTTAGATAATGGAAAAAAAAAAAAGAGTGCCCGGCCTAGCTATCTCTATAGTCAATCGCGACTTGCCCCCCTCCTATTGGTACTGGAAGAGCGGATCAAGGCGCACCTGGATTGATTTTTTGTTGAAACATCTACCGTGATTGGATTAATGACCTACTATAGGAACTTCATCGTTTAAACCGATCTATGACGTAGACAGCTTTAGGCGCTGGTGCAGCTAAAGCTTTAGGCGCAGATAACATTAACCTGCATCCAGTCCAGTAGTTCCATTTGCCTATTTGTTATGTAAAGAGTAGAAAAACGTGGATGCTTTTCTTCACTTCAGCACTTCCCCTCGCAGTGGATAGCTCTGTTCCTCCTCCTCTAGCTAGAATGCGTTGTTGAGTTCTCCAAATTGGATTGGATGAACTGTAAAACGCCAGGTCGAACAGATCTCAGTTCAGAGAGCGTGGATGCATATAGCTCTGCTCCTCCTCTCGCGGGATTCCATAGCTGCTTCCAGTTGAGATTGGCTGCAGATACAGCCATACAGAGTTACAGTAGATAATTCTTCTTTAGTACCTGAAACTTTATATCGTGCCACCTGCAACACAAGGTTTTTATTAGGTTAGGTGGTTATGTGCCACATTGGTGGTATTTGTGTTATTAATTAGGTAACTTGAAAGAGATTACTATCGATTTTAAGCGACAGGACATGGAATCAGCAGAAGCTGTTAGATCCTACTGATAGAATGGATATACAGGAGTAACACGACACTGACCTCTATGCCAAACCTGTTCTGAAAAATCTGAGGTGGAGCTAATATACAAAGCATTGTTCGAAAAAGTTGTAACTTTTATGTTTTGTTCGTATAAAGTATACATGCTGCTGATTTGATGTGTTCATGTACTAGTACTATTTAGTTGTATTGCCCGACATTAGAAACATCTGACATTCTTTCCTTGATTTTGATGTAGGATGCCTCTGTTTGTTAACTTAAATGCCACTAGATTTAAGGTGCCACTGCTTGAGGATCCATCTCCGTGGCGGGATCCACATGCAGCCTTTCGCTCATTTGTTAGAGTTCTTTCTGAATTTGGATTTGTTTCTTCTGTAATTGCTGGAATCTACATTCAAAGAAGCGGGGTGATCCATCAAACGAGCACTGCTGCAGATGCTACAATGTTACTAGTTATAGTTGCAGGAACGGCCACATTTGGAGCAAACATTGCGTGTTTATATGATGAATCGATACTTGCGCCAACATTTCCGCATTTAGTGCCACAGCCGCGACAACGAAGAAGATGGAGAAGACATAGAACACAAAGGCAAAGGAATCAGTAGACTGCACCGGAGAGAGAGAGAGAGTTTCAGAGGTAGCTGTGATAATTAGAGTAGTTATTTATCAAATGTATTTTTGAAAATAGTACTGTAATCTCGAGGTTTGTTTGGTTGCATTACGTGCGGCGTCGTCCTTGATGATTGCACCTTGCTCAGGATAACTTTAGTGGCATAAGGACAACTATAAATGTTCTATTATGGAAAATGAACTATATTTTCCTGACACAATGCCTTCAGAACGACAGTTGAAGTTCATTACGATCTGATGCTCCTTTATGCCCCATCAAACTTTTGTTCTATATAAAGTTTTCGTCCAATAAAAAATGATTCGTTCCACCCATAGAGAAATTTTGTGCCATCCATAGGAATATTTTTTCAATGTAAAATGATTTGTTCTGCATAAGAAAAATTGTTCTAATAAAAATAATTTGTTCCACCATGCATATGAAAGAATTTTGATCTAATAAAATAAATTATTAGCAAGAAAACTTTGCTTCAATAAAAATCGATGTATTTTAAGGGATAAGTTTGTTCTTGCTGCAGAAGAAATATGTTCTATAATTAATAAATTGCTACACATCCTAGAGATATGTTCCAGCAATACGTAGTAGAAAGATTAAAAAAAAAAAGAAGGAAACAAAGCAAGACACGAGAACGATGAGGAGAACGGAGTCGAACCGGTATCGCGTGGATGAAAAAGTAGCATGGCTTGCCCTCCATCGATTTGGGACTTGGCGACGAGGAAACAGGCTAGGGTCAGAACGAGAGCTGGTGCTAGGTCTACGCGAGAGGCCGGAGGCGACGCGGCTACGGTGGCGGTGCTGCTTGCGGGACGCGTGCGCGGCTAGGCGACACGCAGCAGATCGCTACGCCCTTGAGGACCTCGTCCTCCAGGTGAGTGCTGAGCTCTCCTCCCCAATCCTCTAATCCTCATGCTTCCTTTAAAAATTACCCCTAAATCCCAAGCTTGCCAAACGCAGAATAAGACACCAAATTCACCCTAAATCCATACTGGTCAGTCCACTTAAAACTTAAAAGAAGTAACTACACTCCAGTACATGGTATTGAACTGTCATTTAAAAATTTAGTGGTACACGATGTGCAACTAGCTGAAAACAGGGAAAACTGTATTATCGTTATGATCTAGGAATAAGATTGTTACGTTTTTGCTTGCTCCTAAACTGGAAAACCAAGTTTCCTCTATGTACATATAGAACAAAATAGAACAGAACGGTTAACTCTTTGTTGCCTCTGTATTTGTCCTTGTGAATGTGAATTTCACAGTTACTACATTTCACAAATGTGCACATATTTCGGTGGATGTGTCATTAGAGGATCGATTAAGGAATGGTCAGGGCAAGCAATGTAGCAAATAAATTCCTTGCTTTGCACTAGGAGGTACTCAACAGTGATATGATTAGGTTAGTGAGTATGAAGCATAGGATGCCACTAGTGACGTTTTGGGGATTGGGAGTTAAGAGGGGAAAGGTAGATAGGATGAAAAAGAGAGTCTAGGGGGATATATATATATATATGAGTTACCAGGTGAATATACCTCATGTTGATTACACTGACAAATGGGTCTCACATGTCAAGTTCAATTTTATTGGGAACTAACTATGCCGAGTTCTATCGAATGCATATTTTTTGGTACTTTTCTGATACCTAGTTACGTTGCACAAGTTATACTCTTCATAGATTGGCAAAGTGCACGCAGATGGGAAGACATGAATAGTATTCCAACTATGGTTTTGTAGTTAAAGATACTGGAATGCATATATCATAAGGCGCATGCAAATTAATAATATTAAAACCTTTAAAATGGAAGAATCCCTCGTAAACCATGTGAAATTGCAAAATATTTTCTGATATTTGACAGATAACATATGATACATTATCTAATGGGACATGTGGAATTGTTGTAGGCAAAATCATGTCAATAGTATCTTTCTTGATTTGTGAAATTTGTAAAACTAACGGAATGGTAAGAAAAGAAATAATTTCCTTCATTTATTTCAGGCATGCTCTTGCTCTATATCCCTTATAATCAGAATAAGCATATTTAGCTTGCTTCTGCACATGAATCAGGGATCATTGGCTCATTGTACACATAGCATTGTCGCTTGGGCATAGTCAAAACAAATCAGGCCATTAGTTACTGGACCATCTCAAATGTCCCAGACTCATTCTGTAACATATATAAACCTACGCCCATTCCTGCAATTTGCCTATTTGTAATGTATAGTATATAGGATGAACTGATTTGATTTGTTCAAACTAGTATCACTAGACTTCTGACATTTTTCTTTTAGTGCAGGGATGGCTCTGCGGTTTCCCACCTCAAATACTAGCAGATTCAGGGTGCCTCCACTTGAGGATCTTCCTCAGCTGGAGGAGGATCCATATGCGGCATTTAACTCACTCTATAGAGTTGTTGCTGAATTTGGATTTGTTTCTACCATCTTTGCCGGAGTCTGCATCCAACGAAGTGGGATAATCCATCAAACGAGCACTGCAGCTGATGTCACAAAATTAGCGGTGTTGTTTGCAGGAGCTATTGCATTTGGAGTCAACGTTGAATGTTTGTATGATGGCTCAATCTTCGCACCAAAATATAATTATTTAGGTATGCGACCTCGACCGAGGAGAAGAATATGGAGAAGGCGTCGAGCACAAAGAGAAGCGGGTTTATGACTGAAATATGTAAACGAAAATGGTTGATGTATAATATATGAGCAATTGAGAAAATTGTAACAGCCGTAGAAAGAGTTGCAGGTAGATCGATGTGATAATTTAGTAGTTATGTATCGGTTGTACTGGTAAAGCAGTTGGTTTAATACTAATTGCTACTTATGTTATTCTTAGGGTGCTCTGCTCTTCCGTTGGTACTCTGAACTTTTGGTCAGAGTATGATCTTTCAGTGGATTTGTATCATCATATCTACTTCTTCCGTCCGATAAAGAACGTTTTTTTCGAGTTGATCAAGTCAAACTATCTCAACTCGTAAGTGCGTTATCTTGCGTTCAAACTTCGCTTGGGCAAGGTGGATTGAGACTGAAATTGGCGGTCCACTTGCTGCACCAGATCACAATATTAATGATGCCGTCATTGGGGAATGATAGATCCGACTGTTACTTCGAAATACAGGGTGCTCACCACGGTCAATGTAGGCAACGGAAAGAACACTGATTTTTGGCATGACTATTGGCTCTCGGTTGGTTGTTTGAGCACTGCCTTCCCTGCCCTGCACTCTACTCACATGAAGACGTCCTGCAGAGCCTGTCCATGTTGTGCCCTCGCGAGGGCTGTGACGAGCTTTTGCCCGTCCGTTGGCTCTTGCCGATCGAGGCAGAATCTCTAGTTTTCTACAGTCTCTGTCATCTTGGATGGTTTTTGCCTCAATGATGCTGCTGATGTGCGTGAGTGAGTGTCCATGGGAAGATTCAGCCCGTGGCCTCAGCCCTCCACAATCTACAAAGCAAATCTCCTCCAGTGGTGATCAGTGCTAAGTGTTCGTGGCGTACAAGGAGGAGCTGCCGTTCGCGACGAACAAGACGGCGGCAGAGACGCAGAGTGCGATGCTCGAGGCTCGAGCGCGGTGTTCAACGGCGCGAGCGGCTACTGCTACCTCGTCAGACTTCCCCGTGGAGAGAGACGCTCGTGTACGCGGCCGGCGACCAGAAGAAGGTTGGCTACTCCAAGGTTTGGAAGAGGCCCGAGCATGAGTTTTGGGCCCAAAGCAATTGGACTCCAATTATGCTAAAAAAAAACAGTTGGACTCCGATATCAGCCCACGCCCACCCGCCCACGCCTAGTCAGTCAGTCAGTCCACCTCGCCGCCGACCACGCAACACGATTTGCTACTTCGCCGACAGAACTCAACCTCGAATTCCTCTCCCGCTGCCCTCTGTCCTCGTCTTCCTTCTCAATCTGCTGTGACCGGAACGGCAGATCAAGCAGGTTTCGTCTCGTGTCGGTGAGGAAACCCTAGCTTGGTTTGATTTGTTTCCCTATCCTAAGAGCTTGTTTTAGTTCTCTATTAACAAAAAGAATCTGTGATCTGTCCAATTCGTTGCGATTGTTCTTTTCAAAAAAAAAAAATCGTTGCGATTGTTTTCTGTTTGTCATTGAGTGGTCGCATCCATCACCTATCACTTTTTTTTCCCCAAATCCTTTTAGGGTTCCGCGAAACCCCAGGCAAAGTTATAGTTGCAGTGTTGCAAGGGAGCGCCGGTGTTCATCACCTGATTTCTTATCTGAAGTTTTTGCAACTGCGCGAACTTATGATTTTGTTTGCTTGTTGGCAGATCAATTTGACTTCGGATATAGTCAGGGCTAGTGCTATTGTGGTCTGAGGTATGATTAAATTGTTAAATTTTTATTAGTAAATATTGGTCGTCTGCTTTTGTTGCCTTATTTTCTTATGTGCTTTTAAACTCAATACGTAATACGCTTCTGCAAAGGAAATACATTTACCTTGAAGTGTTGGTTTTATGCTGCCTTGTATAGAATGCTATTACTAGAGGACTGCTATTTGTATGTTACCTTGTCATCTGTAGTAAAATAAATTTTTAGATATGGCCATAGGAATTGAGTGCTGATGTTATTTTGGTACAATCATGTTCTCATTAAACATGCTACTTGATGTGGGACTAAGAGGTAAACGGAAGATAAAAAAGCACACACTTTTGTTATGGTCTAGGAACTGGACTTGTTACACAATCCATGTTTCGTCCATTATGCGCGTATAGATCAAAAACTGAAAATTGAACAGAATAACTCATTGCCCATGTATCTGTGGAGTTAAATGTAGAAGTCAATTACTAAATTTCAAAAATTGCACATATCCGGCGGATGGCTATATTTTTCACAATAGAGAAAAAGGAAAGGGTGCTGTTCAGGGGAGGCAGTGCAATGTGAGTCCTTGCTTTGCCTTAGTTGGCTAGAGTCAAAGGAGGCCGCTATTGGTGATCGAAGAGTGGGGGGAGAGAGGTGGATATATGCAAGAGAATGTTAGGATAAATTCTGCCAGTGTTACTAGGAACCAATTGATGTGAGGTTGCTGGAACATTGTGGGTATGTACATTCTGTAAAATGAAAAACTAAAGTTGATCCACTTTTGTGTAATTTACTCTTCATAGATTGGGAAAATGCATACGGATTACGGACTTGAAGACCCAAATTGTATTTAGACCGCTATTATTCTCGTTACACATACATAATGCATGGGATCATAAGGATGATGCAAATGAATGATGTAACTATCCTAGATGGAAGAACATATTCAGCGTAGGAAACTATGTGCAATCGTGACTGCGCCTCAAATCTTTTTGGATATTTGACAACGGATGACTGATATAATTGTCTTTGTAGACCATATGAAATTGGTACAGGTAGACTTCGTGTCGTAAATAAATTTCTGTATTTGTTTCTCGTTATTTATATAGATGTATTCTTTTATTTGTTTCTAGCATGCGCTTGTGCTCTGCTGCTTGATCACAGTATTTGCTTGCAATATGCTTATTTAACTTGTTTCTGTACGTAATTCAGTATCACTCCATTTGTTTTTGGAAAATAGAAGTTGGATTGTGTGAATCGTTTATGAATGTCTTGCCATTTGTTGCAAATGATGTGGAGTTTAGACTTCAACCAAATGAACCATGACTGGAATAGTGGTTGCTTGGCTCGTTGTACAAAATAGTGCTGTCTTAGTGGCCTGGGCTAAAAAAATCAGCACAGATAACCCAATCTGTAGTAGATGTTCCTAAGCTGCACCCTAGTACCATTTACGTTTTTTTTTTCTGTGCATGGCATACAAGATAAACTGATTTGATGTGTTCATGTGTTTTGGTAGTATTTCTAGACATTATAAATACCTGATATATTTTCCTTCCATTTTAATTCAGGATGGCTCTGTTTTCTTACTCAAATATCACCAGATTTAGGATGCCTCCATTTGACGATATACCTCAAGACCAGGATCCACACGTGGCCTCTCGCTCATTTGAAAGAGCTTTTTGTGAATTGGGATTTGTTTCTTCCATCATAGCTGGAGTTTGCATACAACGATATGGGATAATCAATCAAACAAGCACTGTGGCTGATATTTCAAAAATGATAGTGCTTGTTGCAGGAGCTTGGACATGTGGTGAAAACACTGCATATTTATTTTATGATTTGATATTTGCGCCAAAATATCCAAATCTAGCACCGCCACCTCAACCGAGGAGAGGGAGAAGGAGAAGACATCGAGCACAAAGACCAGGGAGTGACTAAATGTATATATGGAAATGTTTGATTTTGTGGGAATTTAAGAGCATGGTTTAAGGGAATGAGTTGTAGGTTGACTTCCAGCACAAAGAACAGTTCGATTGTTCTCTTAATTAAAGAAGTTGTTTTAATTTCAGTATCTTATTGCTCTAATACACTTGTCATTTGGTGCTAACTTGAGTCATTATGAACATTTGATGGAATTCAGTATTTGAACCCTGCTTTGTTGCATGCTACTACTCCGGACTTAAATTTTGGTCGTTCAGACAGCTGCTTTGTACCGGTAATAAATCACGTGCATTGCGCAGAGCACTGATTGGAATTGATTTTTGAAACTTTTTACTTAGACGTTTGTAATCTGGATTATTTTGTACTATGTTGTTAAACCCGCAGAGCACCAGTTTTTTTTTTTTCCGAGGGCACGGAGTACCCTAGCTTGATTTGATATATTTCCCTATCCTAAGAGCTTGTTTTAGTTCTCTATCAACAAAAAGAATCTTTGATCTGTCCAATTCGTTGCGATTGTTTCCTGTTTGTTATTGAGTGCTCGTGTCCATCACCTATCAGTTTTTTCCCCCAAATCTTTTTAGGGTTCCGCAAAACCGCAGGCAAAGTTATAGTTGCAGTGTTGCAAGGGAGCGCCGGTGTTCATCACCTGATTTCCTATGTGAAGTTTTGCAAATGCGCGAACTTATGATTTTTGCTTGCTTGTTGTCAGATCAATTTAACTTCGGATATAGTCGGGGCTAGTGCTATTGTGAACTGAGGTACGATTGTTAATTTTTTATTAATAATAATATTGGTTGTGATCTGCTTTTATTGGCTTATTATTTTCTTATCTGCTTTTAAACTCAATAAAACGGTTCTGCTATTTTCTTCAGAAAAAAAAAGGTTCTGCTATGGAGTTATAGTTACCTTGAAGTGGTTGATTACATGCTGCATTGTTTTACTACTGAACCTAACGGACAGTGCTATTTGTATAGAGTTTTTTCCCCTCTGTCTATTCCCCTTTCTTTTTTTTTTTGCGAGGATGTATTCCCCTTTCTATGATATACATGTTCCGTTCAGTACAGAAATACTAGTATAATTTGATCGATATATGATTTTTAATGTATTCTTACTTTCTGGGTCAAAATTAGCAATAGGCAATGCAATAGAAATTCGTTGATTTTGATAATGGTTGCTTACTTATTATACGGTCATAAATCATACTATTACTCACAGAGGGCCTCGCGCAGTCCCCACGGAGTCTCGTCGCTCCGACTAACGGATATAGATAATTTTCTCCATACTACTTGCCCTCCTCTTTTCTATCGGTACTGAAAGAGCGGATCAAGCAACACCTGAATTGATTATTGGTAGAAGACAGCTCATCTTTATTCAAAAGTGTTCAGTTAAATACTTATTATTTTTATAAAGAATAAATATATACACATAAAAAATAAAAACAAAAAGAAGCCCACTTGACATACATGGCTCTACTTACTACCGGCCCAATAGTGAAACAAGGCATTCGGCATCCATTCACTTCTATCGATTCAACAGAACGCCAACCGACGGTTGAGTCGACTCGTTCTTTCTCTACGAACTATCATCAAGCAATTCCACTACCGCCGCCGCTCAGGAATGAAATTCACCGCCATCTAGAACGTTGCAGCCTGCCGCCTCACATGACTCGAATCAGTTGTTTTTGTATTGTGTGGAACTGCTTAGGAGTCCGGGACTCGATCGTGTGAACTATTGCGCTTCCCGATCGTAGGCGAGGATTTCCGAGGTATTTGTGCTCTATTCTTGATTTCAATTGCAGTGAGTTTTTAAAACTAAATAAACAAATTCCCACCGATTTTAAGAAAGTTTGTTCGAACTTCTCAAAGAACTTGCACCACAACTTACTCGCAAACTTTGGACCAACCTTTGCACATAAACTTTTTTTCAAGAAGTTTGTTTAAAACTTCGACCGTAACTTTTGAAGCAACTATTACCATAATTTTCTCTCGTGAGCCCCGCACGGGCTTCATGCACATAGGCAACCTAAAAATACTAGTATAATTTGATTGAAGAAATACTAGTATAATTTAATCGATATACAGTTTCCAGTTTTGCTAAAAAAAATATATACGGTTTCCAATGTATTGTTACTTTATTTCTTTATCAACATTCAGACCTAATCAATCAAGTAACAACCCATGCATAATTCGTTGAATTTGATAATGGTTTCTTACTATTAGTCCTGAATCATACTACTACTTGTAGAATCCGTTTCGTGTACACCAAGTTCACATTCACCTCGCCGTCTTCTCACTCTTGCCTACTTGTAGAGTACGTTTCGTGTACACCATGTTCACATTCACCTTGCCGTCTTCACACTCTTGCCTGCATCAAAGGCCTCACGCAGTTTCTACGAGACCTCATTGCTCCTATGAACGAGTATGCATAATCTTTCCCTCGTAGTACAGAATAAGCTATATTGAGATTATCCTTAGCAAAAGAAATAAAACTATATTGAGGTTTGGTTTTTTATTTTTTGGAAGACTATGTGTTTAGGTTGCATGACCAAAAGGATTACACAAAGCTTTTTATTTTCAATACCGTTATGCATCTGGAACACCTTATTTTATCTAACATGAAGCGCGGATAACATTTTTGTCAGACGTGAAGTTGTTCTCTTGTGCTTTTCTTCCTGATATAGTCATATCCAGATATATGTAAGTCGATCGCTTCAGCTACAACAAAATACAGACGAGTAGCAAACCTCTATTTGTAATTGCCGTGAAATAGACACAAAAGGACAAGCTTTTGGGATCTATGAATAATGTAGCACCCGAATATATGGACAGCACAGTCTTCATCTGCACCTTTTTTTTTTTGCCCAGATCATAGAAGGCACTCATGGCATTTAATCGAACATCATGGCGATTCACGATTTTTATTTAGTTGCTGAAACATGTAGACGGCGAGGAATTATTGCAGGCTAATACAACCAACAAATGTCCAGCTTCCTGCCGGCCTGCTTTGGCTTGCCGAATTCACAAACACCAGCCCTACTGCCACATAAGCTGTTGCGCCGTCCAGCACTCCGCCTGAAAGAGCAGTCTCTTCGAGAGGGGGGACTTTGAGCATGATCTGCCGTCCGCCTTGCGTAGGCGAGAGCTCCACCGTGCACCAAGCCACTGCTCGCGGAGGCAGGGCCTCAAACGCACAGCGGAGCAGAGCATCTGAGAATGGACCAGAGGTTTAGAGACAGAGCACCGGCGGAAGTAGGGCCAAGTGCATAAAGACTAGTACTAATTCAACGAGCCAGGCTCAAAAAAATTTAAGTGAATTTTGCTTCTTAAATATAGCTGGAGATCTAGAAAATCGCAAACCCGATGAGAACTCAAAACCCGATGGGTATGAGCATGAATGACATATTTCATCTATGGATGTGTAGGGATGGCAATGGGTTGGGTTCGAGTCGGGTGAAGCAAAAACCTATTCAAAAAAAAAAGTTTTTCGGATGAAAATTATCACCTACACTCATCGGGTTTCGAGTGGGTCTCGGATGCTCATCGAATTTGCGATTACCTCAATCACAAACCATAGTTTAGAAACACATACATTTTATCTTTTTTGAACATCGACTCATGTTCATTTTGTCTATTTCCACTTCTGTATACAACCGGTCTAAAACAATATGAGCAATGCTTTTTTTGACATATTGCAACTCTACAAATTTGTGATAAAACATTAAGTTGTTTAGGAAATTTTTAAATTTGAGTCAACTTCGAGTGCCCATCAGGTCACCCATGGGTGATAGAAGAAACCCACACTTACACTCATTTTTCGCGAATCGGGTGTAGATGAGATCTATGAGTGAAAAATCATAACCACGCCCTCACCCATCGGGTGCCCGCACTTATTGGTGAAATTGTCATACCTATGGGTGTGAGCGTAGGTATTTTTTTTTTCTCGAACATTTTTTCTTCTCATATGGGTTTTTTCTCCGACGACCAGCATCAAGCTACGTCGCTGAAGAAGTCCACCTCGAATTCCTCTTCCGCAGCTTCGAATTCCAACCAAACATAAAATGGCTTGGTTGGGTGCTTCAAACACACTGGGATGTTTGGTCCCGTCCCGCGACCAAACACGTCTTAAAACCAGCAGATGTCTACTCCTTCCCCTCTCCTGTTCCTCTGCTGGAATCCTTCCGCATCGAATCGAATCGAACAGGGGCTGCCCGTTCTTGATCGAGGGGGTCCAGCGAGACCAACCAACCGGCGGCGAGCGTTCCCTCCGTCCCCAGGTGAGAACCGATATCTCCTTTCCCATCCTGTAGAAAATCCTCCCCCTTCTTTTGTAGTTGACACTTAGGCTCTGCTGGCGGTGGCGGTGGCGGTGGCGTGGGCAGGGCGGGGGCGGGGCGGGAAGATTTCATCCCAATCAGGGAAGATATGGGGATTGGAAGGGGAATTTTCATCTCTCGGAGGAAGGGGTCTCTCTGCACTGCTGGCGTTAGGTAGGGCGGCTGCCCTACCTCGCCCTATTGCTCGGTCCGCCTCTGAGTTCGGCTGAATCCCAGGCTTCAAATTGTGGTTGTAGAGTTGCAAAGGAGCGCGTTGATTCATCATCTGATATCTTATTTGTAGTTTTTTTTGGCAATTGCCAAACTTATGTTTTCTTGCTTGCTTATTGGCAGATCAGTTGAGCTTTCGATATATTCGGAGCTAGTGCTATTGTTATCTGACTATCTGAGGTATGAAACAAAAACATTTTTAGTGTTTAGTTTGTTGCTAATTTATTTTTTTCTATGAAAAGAATCTCCATCCTTTTCATTGTTATTATGTTGCTGATATATTGTTTGTCTGCCATCAAAAAATCCCTGCACTCCGCTTTTATTGGATATAAGTTCTCTCTGCTTTTAAACCTAATACCATTGTAGTACGGAGATTACCTTGAACTGTTGGTTTTAGGCTATTTCTTGTACTATGGAGCCAAACAGTCCTATGTCTTCTCAAGTCTGTATGTTGAATATTCATCAGCAGAAAAAAAAAACTTTTAGATACGGCCACAGGGAATGAGTTAGGATGGTGTTGTGGTGGAATATTATACCAATAAAACGTGTTTCCAAGTAGCTGGTATTCAACTACATCCACTTAAGAATGTTACTTATAGATAACTAAATTGACATTTGTACACATCTTTCGGTGAATGTAAACGTTAGTAGAGGATCTGTGATGGTCATGTGAGGTAGTTTGGCAAAGTACTCCTTGCTTTGTGCTAGGAGGTATGGCGAGAAGGGTGTTTGGAGGTGGTGGAGACCACTAGGTGGTCTGAGGGTTTGTGAGGAGCAAGTCTAGTGAGGAGAGGTGATACATGCAAGAGAAGATGAAGAGAGAGATTGAAGAACAAGTAGAGGGGAACATGTCAATGACGCTAGCAAGTGTGCCCCACCATCATGTTCTGTGAATTTTATGGGTAACTTGCGTTCGTGAAAAAATCATTGAAATAGTGTGTCAAATGTAAAGTAAAAAATAAATTCGAGTATTGCGTTAAGATTTCCACAGTCTACGCGAAGACCAGAAAGGGCAGACAAGTATTTCTTACTGACATTTATGTCGGTACACATACTGCAGTGCACATAATCATAAGCATGGTAAATAATATGTGTATCAATGCCACAAATGAAAGAGTAGACCCTGTACTAAAGTTACCAAGCCACATGTAGATATTGCATCCAATAATGCTTTTTGTTATGCAAACTGGGATGAATTAATTGTCCAAAGCCTAAGATTCAATATTACCTCAGGTTCCTGTCCTTCACTTACAAGAATTGTGCTCCTTTCACACAATCTGAGTTGCAGAAGACCCGCGTGTCCTTTTTGTCATGAGTACACCGTTATTCATTTAAGTCTTCTGCTGTTCCTACCTCTGATATGCCAAGTTGTTTTTTTTTTTTTTGCCTCCAACCTTTTCTGTAATCTCGCCCTGTTTGAAGGTTTCTTATGTTTTATTGTTTTAATGGCCTCATCGGTTAGTAGGTTTATTGGGACTAATATTAAATTTTCCATTACTCTGACTCAAATATTTTGTTGTCGGATTTATTTTCATCCCATGTAGGTGAAGTGAATTCTGAATTATAAAACCTATAAAAGTATGTTTTCATCGTCTGTATGCATCTATTGATGCTGACCCATGAAATGATATGATATACTTCGTGCTCTGCTTCTTTCATTGAGGACACACAAAGATTTAAAGTATCATTTTGATACATGAAAGATGGAACACTTGAGCTCTATATAAATATAATTTAAACATTTGATGTGCATAAGTTCTGGGGTTTTGTTCATCACTCTCTTTCGAGGCCATTGAGAATCTGAAGAGTTTGAAAATTCAGCATTTTAACATCCCTGCATTCTTACAGGGTTGTTGTAGATAAGTCTTCTTTAGTACCTCAAACTTTCTGTCGTGGCAATTAGCTTAGTGAAATAAGTCTAAATCACCCCCTCACCTATTGCCGACTGGCTACTTCACCCCCTGACTTTAATTTCAAAACTGACATTTAACCCCCTCAAGTATTCAAAACCGTCTAAATTACCCCTTGGATGGTTTTCGGTGGCAGTTTTGCTGATGTGGCATTGGTGACCAGTGGTGGGCCCCGAGTATAAGCCATTTTCATCCACGGCTCCATCTCGCCCTTGAACGACTGGCTGCAGAACAGATCCGCAGGTGAAGTCCTTGTCGCGCGCAGAGAGGAGGTCCGGCGCCTGCGAGGAGACAAGCCTGAAGCTGGACATGATCTTGGTCGCCGCGTAGACATGGAAGCGGAGGACACCGGCGATGCTGGACATGGGGCACCACCAACGGTAGTGTTGTACTCCTCGGTCGCGCCACCAACAAACATCATCTGCTGCGACGTTGCGCGCTGGTGCACGTGCGACCTCAACCCGGCGACGAGCGCCACCTCCCTCTCCATTTGAAACAAGATGGAGGAAACTAGCGGAGTTGACAACCAAAAATCAGAGAGCATGGTCTGAGGATTCACGTCAAAGAACAGTTGGTGAGATGCTCACTAACTTGGAGCACATGAGATTTCAAGCAATCTGACCAGTACTGACATATGGAGGAGGAATGGAAAGCGAGACGCAGCTTGTTCCGGTGGTCGAAGTGGAGGAAGAATGGCATCGATCTCCTTGTACGGCGCGCGTGAGAAGAAGCCGAGCTTGGGAGGAGACTTACTGGATGCTGGCGCACCTCATATGCTGAGGATGTGGGCCATGTGGCCGGGAGTAGCTGCAGGCGGCGCAAGCTCGAGCTTACATGCGGGGCCCACTTGTCAGTCTGATCCAACAGGGCAAAACCACCTTCCAAAACTAGCTGAGGGGGTTAATTAGACGGTTTTGCAACGGTTAGGGGGTAGATTGTCTGGTTTTGTAGTTTGGGGGGTCAAGTGGTCTACTGATGATAATTGAGGCGGTCAAGTAGACTTATTCCTTACTTATTAATTATAGGTAACTTGAAAGAGATTACTATCGATTTTAGGCCAAGGCAGGACATGGAATCAGGAGAAGCTATTAGATCCTATCATAGAATGGATAAACCTGACCTGCATGTATACAAGACCTGTTCTAAAAATTTGGGATGGATATATAAAATGGAAAAAGATGTGACTTATGTTATGGTAGTATGAAGTATACATGTTGCTAATTTAGTGTGTTTATGTAATATTTAGTTGGGTTGCCTGACACTAGAAACATCTTACATTCTTTCCTTGATTTTAATGTAGGATGCCTCTGTTTGGTAACTCAAATGCTACCAGATTTAAGGTGCCTCTGCTCGAGGATCCATCTCCGTGGAGGGATCCACACACAGCCTTTCGTTCATTTGTTAGAGTTCTTTCTGAATTTGGATTTGTTTCTTCCGTAATTGCTGGAATATACATTCAAAGAAGCGGGGTGGTCCATCAAACGAGCACTGCTGCAGATATTACAAAGTTACTAGTTCTAGTTGCAGGAACGGCCACATTTGGAGCAAACATTGCATGTTTATATGATGACTCGATACTTGCGCCAACATTTCCGCATTTAGTGCAACAACCACGACAACGAAGAAGATGGAGAAGGCATAGAACACGAAGGCAAGGGAACGAGTAGACTATGCACTGTAGAAAAAGAGTTTTAGGTGGCTGCGATAATTATAGTTATCTATCGAATGTATTTTTGAAAAAGTTTGTATTCTTAGTAGTGGAAGCTCAAGGTTTGTGTGTTTGGACTATGTTCGGGTTTGTCCTTAGGAGGATTGCACGCTGTTGCGTTGCGAAGGATAACTTCAGTGACATAAGGGTGGTTGTAACATGTAAATGTTCTTGAGATAATTGCATGAGTGCCCTTACTTTGTACCTTAATTATGAATTTACTCTCGTTTTTTCAACTTTGCACCATTGCCCCCTGTTTTGACAAGTTTGTTGCACCATTGCCTCTATTTTGATGGCAGTTTTGCCATCAAAATAGAGGCAATGGTGCAACAAACTTGGATGAAAACAAGGACAATGGTGCAAAGTCGAAAAAATGAGGGCAAACTCATAATTAACACTCAAAACTGGGGTAGTCATGCAAATGCCCCGATGTTCTTTCATGGAAAATGAACCTAAGTATGTTTTCCTGACAAAAGCCTCCAAAACGACAGACTTTAGAATTCCATTTGCAGTTGTATTGAACTCGTTTGAATTCTAGGGACTTGAAAATGAATTTCTTCCAGCCTACTTAACGTTTGTACTACAGATTGATTGGGAAGAAAGTACGAGAAACAAACAATTCTTTATCTGCAAAACATTTTAGGTTTGTCGTTACCCTTCATACAAAACATCTCTGCAAAGAACTTAACATTTCAGGGAAGTACGTGGCATGGAAAGTCCCAACAACCTTTATCGTCTCAATCTTCTGCCCAATACTCTTCATGCCGGGTATATTGCCTAACTACGGAACCTAAAATACTGAAGAATTATTTACAGATGGCCACTTGCATCGAACATAGTAAATGTAGAAGAAGCAGTCACGTAGATCAGTTGCCGTTACAGATGGCCACTTGCATCGAACATAGTAAATGTAGAAGAGGCAGTCACGTATATCAGTTGCCGTTAGATGGTAGAACATTGGATAGTTCAACCTCCTTGAAAGCTTCAACCTCCACGCAGCATTTGCAACTGAGATGTCCTGACACATCTCAAGTTCTGCAGGCAACGAAAGAAGTTAAGTTAAAATGAGCAAAGTTTGTCTGTTGAATAAGGTCTAGATTTGTCTCCCCACGACCGCAATAAAACACATGGAGGTGGCACAGATATAATACAAATATACCACACGGAGAAATATCAAATATCGTCATGATGAGATTAAAAATCAACATTTTGTTTTCGCAGATGTCCTTCAAATGACAAATATAAATGTCCTTAAGAAAATTATTGTTGGGGTTTATTTTTAGCAAAAAGCACATGTTGCTTCAGCAATTATGCAATTAGGAAGATCTGCAGTCATAAATCATTTAGATTTTTCTCTAGTTCTAACAAAACACAAAGATGGGAACAGATCAAGCTTATAGCCTGCTGATAAAACTAGCAAAGATGTAAAAGGGACTTACCCTGGCGGTAGCTTTTGACTCTAGCCTCCTTGAATTGGTCACAAGTATTCCTCTCAGGCGAGTTAGGAGATATGCCACTCTTAGAATTTTTTGCTCATGGGATTCTGTTTGCCCAGCTGCCATTGCTCGGCACAGTGTTTCTTCAGCTTTCGATTGAATCCTTAGTTTTCCCTGGCGCACTTGATCTTTGAGCATCGACATGGAAGCTGCGGTATTGTTATGTGGCCCTGCTGCAGCCATCATCTCCATTTGCAGCTTATCCAGAACTGTGGACACAAGATAAAGAGAATGATTTAACAACCATCAGAATCTATTATATATATAATTGAAGAGAAAAAAGAGCCACCACGTTCGCTCTAAAATGATAGAAATTCCCACGTTAATCCGAGAAAATAAGAAGAGAAAATTACCCACCACTGCCATTATGAAACAATTAGTCACAAAACCCCCTATAAATATTTATGAAAAAGCTAAATTCAGAATAATAATAAATAGTCAAAAATACCCTTTACACATATTTCTAAATTACCTACCATGCCATTATGAGCTAAAAAATAGCTAAATTCGGAATAAAAAATAGACAAAAATACCCTTCACACCTATTTCTAAATTACTTACCATGCCATTATGAGTAAAAAAAATAGCTAAAAATATCCTTAATTCCGATTTCTAACTTACCTACAATGCCATCATGAGTCTAAAAACAACTAAATTCGAAGTAATAAAAAATAATAAATAGATGTCTATTTTAACATTTCAAACACAATTGAACATTTGTCAAAGTAAAATTTAAAATCATATGAACGTAAAATATAATTGCTCTTTCGATTATTGGGTACATGCACCGTAATAGGGTTCAAAGCCTTGCTTAGCCCAGATATAATTTTGTTGAAACATAAGTTGCAGTGAATCATAATGTGTAATGCCTTAGTGGTTCAACATTAACAATATTTATCCTCATTCAGTAAATATATAGATAATAAATATGTATAAATATGTCTATTAAATACGGAAACAAGAAAAATAATGACGAAAAATAAAGAGCACATTTGACATTACACTGTTATGTACTATGAGACTATATGATGGTTAAAATTTAGACTGCATTATATTATTTTAACTAAATACATATGTGATAGATATGATTGAACTCTTATGACGCACGTGAGCGCAATCCATCTGCTTGCATGAGCCCGAGATAAAGCGTTGGCATCGCTTAGTAGACCTCTCGGCGCAAAGTCATGGGTCTACGAGAAGCATATGGAGTTGCCTTTAGGTGATCCTATAGGTAAGCATAACCGTAGGTGACACGAATGGCTGGCTTGATCAGGACTAAGCCTTTGAACCGCGGCTATCTGCTATACACCCATATATGTGCACTACAGCGCCATGATCGATGTTTGAACACAAAAATATTATATGTCAACGCAATTAAAAAAGTACTTTAATATTTAGACTAGGATACAAACTAGGCTTGTGATGGATGGATCCATATTATAAAGCATGGAACAAGTATTTATAATTCACTTATGTCCTCCATGTCAACAAAAATAAGGGACAAGACTATCAAATTGAATATGCAAACAATTATACAAAGCTCGAAAACGTTCAGCTAAAGTCTCATGTGGCAAACACGTACTATTGCAAAGTAGAGACGAGACATGTGAGCCAAAATTAAGAAGTTCATCACTATAGGCTAATCAGAAAAATTAATAGGTATTGTTTATTCCTGAAAGTATATTGCATATCTTTTATTTGTGTTGTGTCTTTCTTACGCTAAAATCATGTTAAATGTCTTATTTTCTTAAAACAAATTTGAAAAAGAACCATGTTCAAGATGAAAGAATGTTGATGGAAGAACTAGATCATAATAAGCAGAGAAGCTTGACCAAACAAATTACAAATAAAAAAGGTTTTCTTACAAATATCAATTCTATTCAGTTTTCTTGGTTTAATAAAGGATGCATATATTCAAATATTCAGCTATGTTAGAAATATCATCACACACTCAAACAAGACTTGGCGAGAAATTTCTCCAAAAAATTTCATCTATGTTAGAAATACTATAAATATAATAATAAACTATGTTAAAGTTTTGGAAAATAATGTGAAAATAATTCAAATAGTTTAACAAATCTAGCCGCGCAAATGCGCGGGCAGGCCTACTAGTTTTCCATTAATTAAGCAAGCATGCTTTGCCACTAACCACAAAGGGGTACGACTGCTTCGACACCATCAGATGCGTAAAACTTCTGCAATGATCTTCTAGTGCTTGCAAGCTCAAACACATCAGATGCCACGATCAGAATAATATCACCATCGATCTCTTCAATTAACTGACCATATTCCTGATTCCTCAAGTTCAAGATGCCACAAAAAGTAGCTACTAAGGTACAGAACATGAGGCCATAGATACCAACTAGGCGTATGAAATCAGCGATCATGTCCTTCACAGAATTATACACTCTAGAGATCAGAATTTCAACAAGATTGAGAAACTCCTTAGCTGCATGTGCAATAGGTTCTTTAGGAACTGAAGGCTTTACAGCCGGAGGCTTCTTGACTGATGCGCGTGATCGCTTGATAAAAGCACGTATCCAAGGGAAAATTCTGGATGTTGATTTGTTCAATGTCTGAGCCGGATTGAAGGCAAACATGAAATCTTTATGCTCAGTATGCTCAATCTGGCATCCACATAACGATGAAAACAAAGTATCATTAAATCTGTTTTCATGCAATCGCTCATTGACACTAACCCAAACCTCTTAAAAATATGAAGAGGTACAAGACGTGAAACTTTCAGGTTAGGAAGATGCAGTTGTCAGACACACATGTTGATGAAGAATCAAATAAATGCGAACCTGATCACAATGACAAATCTCCTAAAAAGGTACAGCCGCATTCACCCATCTAGTTCGTTTACATGATTTTTAGTATCATCCTGCTTTCTAACATATAGCTCCCACATAGGGAACTTGCAAGCATACAAGGGTCTGCTCACCGCAGATCACCCTCAAAAAAGGCATGCAAACCAATCAACAGTAAGGATTTTTTTTATGCTTTGATGCGATGAGTAAAAAAACAAGTGATACATCACAAAAATAAAATCAGGGCAGCAAAGAGAGTACAATGGCACACATAACAGATTAAAATGTAACAGCTACGGAATTTACGGAGAAGGAAATAAGGGAATATTTTAGTTCACAGGTGCAGCAAAGAAGTTTTAAGTGCTGCCAAGGTGATGCTCCAACTGTATATAGACTACATCAAGTCATCACGGCCAGACAAAATACTAGTTCACATCGAGCAAATTACCTTAACTAACAAAGATTGGAACTCATCACAAATCACATGAAAATCGGAATGGCTTCAAGACAACATAATTTCATTCACCCTGTTTTTCCCACATAACACGCATCTGATTTAACTCTAACTCGTGTAGGAAATTGCATCATACATCTACAACAAATAGGTTCCAACCGCATGTCTACAAAAGAATAGTGAAACCCTATCCATGGGTTCTCAATCGGACAAAAACCTATGTCCGACATGCATGCATGCTATGGTACCAGTTACTACCATTCTCAGTTATCTATTTTTATTAACAAATGACCAAATAGTACATTACAATTTCCACAGGTATTCTTGCCGATAAACATTCGAAGAAAAGCAATTAGTACAAAACTACACAAAATACACGTTCTCGACTCACAGGGTCCTACATGTGATCGCCCGGAGCTCCGCCAAACTGAGTTCAATCCAATTTTCAAATAATTCCACATGACCTTTGTTTATAATCCTAGTCGATAAGCAGTTGCTACAACTGCACGATTATTGGAGAAAATTACCATCACAATACCAATCTCAAAACCAAAAATGTCCGGACTAATTCAAGGTTGCAGATTGGGAAATGGACATTCCCCGATGCAAAAAGGGGCACTCCACCCAATCGAGGTTTTCGCACGCCAGGAGGAAGATGGGGAAAAGCTGGAAGGCGTCTCACCTGATGCTGATAGCCGTAGGGAGGCAGGTGAAGAAGACCTCAGGGCCTGTCGCCCCCGCCACCTCCAGGCCGCCGCCCGCGGTGATAGTCCCCATCAACTTTCTGCAGATATCGCCGCGGCCCCCTCCTCCCCCTCCTCCTCCTCGGCCGCTCCCACCCGAGGCAGTCGGTGCTGGCCCGGGAGCGGGGCCGCGAGGCAGGGTAGACCGGTCGCTGACGTCCTCCTCGGCGCTGACGGGCCCGCCGGGGCAACCCACCGGAGCAGCCGTGGCCATCACCGGGGACCGCATCGCGCTCCTCCGAGGTAGGGTTCCTCCAGCGCGCGCGGGGCCGCGAAGCGAGAACGACCTGTCCCGGACGCCCTCCTCAACGCCGACGGGCCCGCCGGGGCCACCCGCCGGAGCAGCGCCCGCCATCGCCGGTGCGCGCACCGCCTTCCGCCGGCCTAGGGTTCCGGCCCGCGAGTTCGAGGGCAATTTTTTTTTTTTGAACCTCTCGTTCCTGAATATAAATGTAGTATCTGTTCGTGTACATTGAAGGAGACACACTCACTCAACACACACAAACCCCCTACATCTATACCAGAAAAACGAACGCGTCCCTCAAAAGAATATTGCACGACTGTCACCACGCGGTGAGAGGTACCGAAGAAACATGAAAGTCCTGACAGATCACAGAAAAAAGAGGCATTAAAATGAGACTCCTAAGAGCCCCACAGCTCCGCCGCTGTTTGACGCGCTTCCAAACAAGCCGAAGATGCCGTCGAACGACGCGCCGCAGACTCCGTACCGTCGCTTGACCATCGTCGCCGACAGACACAGCTCCGACGTGGTCAGCACGTCGCAGACCGCCGAAGCTTGAACACCATCATCTCCTCTGCAATCCCGGACGAACTCTCCTAATTATCCACAAGCCCGCCGACGCCGCCGGAGAGAGACGCCATCAGCACGGAGGAGGCTCGGGAAGATTATTCCAGCGAAACGCCGGCGCCGCCGCATCACCAACGCTCCATGGAAGAGTTCCATCATCCTCCTCCTCGCAGACCACAAGTCTAACACAAAAGGAGGAAGAGGAAATACAGTCCACAATCGCCGACATCCGTCGTCGACCGGAACAAACGCCGCCAAACATCACTGAGCACATGAGCACATCAGTGAAGCCGGCACAAAAATCTCCATCCTTGGTCGCCGTCGCCGGAGAAGACACCAGCAATACAACAAAGACGGAGCAAAAAGTCTCACACCCGTCGACACTAGGTCGCCATCCGCCGCGCCCACGGCTGGCAACCGCGGCCTCGCCAAGACGTCCAGCCGCCCGCTCAAGACCACCGCTCCCGCACCGTGGCAGCCGCTGGAAGAGGTGGTCGTGGGGAAACCGGTACACACCTCCAGGTCGCACCGCACCAGGCCCATCCCGCCATGGCCCCGAACCGCACCGGGCGGAGCCGCCGCCGACCCGCGCCCCGTAGCAGCGGCAACCACGTGGGCGGCGACGCCGAGGCCCGCCAACGCGAGCCACTCCCGACATCACCCAGTAGCAGCTCGACCAGGAGAACGAAGACCACCCGCGACCCCGCGAGCACCGGTGGCGAATGACTACGCCGGATGGAGAAGATAATACAGCTAATAAACAACTATATACACAGGCCGGACGTCGATCCGCCGAAATCCCACCACTCCGGCGCCGGATACGGCCACCGAAGGGCGAGATTCGGCGGGATCGACGCCGGAAACGGAACTCGCCTCGCTCTTTACTGTAGCACTCGCGAGAGAGAGAGAAGCTTCTAGTTCGAGGGCAATTGGAGGCGCGGCGGCGCGGTGGGTTGCGTGTGGCAAGCAGGGCCGGCCCTGGTATTTTAGGGGCCCGGGGCGAGATTGTGTGGGAGGGCCCTTTTTGCGCATATATAGTTGTCACTCAAAAAATTATTATTTCTTGCATTGTTAAAGTTTCACTCACGGTAAAAACATAGCATTAAACTCATAATTATTCTTGTATAAGTATAATATTATTTTTGTTTTCTTCTAAGTCTTTTCAAAATCCTTCTACTACTAACAAAACATTGAGGTTTGGTAAAGTTCCATAGAATAAAAAGTATGATACCAAATCATAGTCTATGTGCATTTAATATATATGTACCCTTCATTTCGGCCTTGCTGGCATCTCTTCAAGCAGTCCGGCAGTTGAACGCATGTAGCCTTCTAGTGTGTGGTTGGTCTCTGTAGAGCGAGCCCCTGCAGGTCGAGTTTTGTGAGCGGTCTCTCTGTAGAGACAGACATATATATTGTTGTTTCTGTTCGTTGGCTCTGTGCACACTGGTCTCTGTATGGGCCACGGCTCAAAGTCACAGACCATGAATATTCCGTCGAAGCAAAAACAATTGGCCGGCCCATGGCCTAGAAACGGTTTACTGCCTTCTTCCTCCGTAGGCACATCATTTCAGTTCGTGTTCGACTCAATGCTCTAACGGTGACAACACGGCTGATTGATAACGACATCTCAGCCGGGGGCCCCTGACTTTCGGGGGCCCTGGGCGGCCGCCCCGTCAGCCCCTCCCCAGGGCCGGCCCTGGTGGCAAGGCGTGTGCTCGAAGAAGGGAGGCCGAGGAGGGGGCGGAGGGGTTTTAAGTGGTACGGGCGCGCAGAGCGAGGGAGGGAACAGCTAGCGGAACAAGAAGGACTGGGATGGAAATAAACCGCGCCGCAGGGGAAAATAATACATTTTCAGTGCTTCGAATAATGCATATATCAATAATGATAGTTCAACATAAAGCTGTTCGGAACACAAAACATATTGGAGTTCTAATTAAAGGCTCAAAAAAAAAATGATACACAAAACATACTGGTAGTTACTTCTTGAATGAAGTTCATTCTTTCTTTCTTTTTCTTTGCTGGTGGGTAATCACAAAAAATAACAGTATTGATGCACGCTCAAAAAAATTGGTATACCATTTCGAAATTAGATGACTTCTTATCAAGAAAACAAGGAGAAGAACAATATCATTTAATTTGGCTCTCTCTCTACATTACCTGATCAGCTAACATCCATGGTGATCACTTTAAAAGTTTTCCGAGACGAAACCTTACCCACGGCTCTAGTCCTACGTGCCGCTTCAGACTTAGCTCTGTGCAAGCACCGAATTGATGCTGCTGCTAGCCTGCTAGGCGCTCTGTAATTACCTAGTTGCCCTCTTCCCCTTGATAGACTTGTACTCTTAAAAAAAAAAAAGGATGCCCCACATTCATATTTTTAACAAAGTTCAGGCCTACAATTCGTCCTAAAAAAATACTTACAAGATCGGCATACACAAAACTGCAGCTGGCAGTAATTCAGAATCAAAACCTTGATTGTGACAAACTGTGCCATCAAATCTAACAAACGTTCTATTCATCCAACATATGTTGCTCATGCATATAGAACCACGTGACAGAGCAGCTGCGCAGCTTCCTCATGTAAATCTGTGGACACTAGAGAGTTCGCTTTATACATATCTCTAAAGCATTATTGGCACCCGGCCTGTATTTAGTCAGACATGAGAAAATTATCTTGCAACTTCACTTGGCAGCCATCTATCATCCATGCATCCAGCTACTCCGGCCATGCATCCAAGTACGTACTTGTCGAAACAAGACTAGGATTTCATTTTGATTTTTAAACACCATGTATTATTATTTTCCATCTTCAATTTGGCCACCCGAACTGATGATGTGGCTCTTGATGTATGGTTTTTCTACCGAGTGGCCTTGCAGAAATGAGGGCGCATTGCTATTTTGCCGCCGGCCAACGTTGGGTAGGCCGAGGGGTTGCTGATCGATGATGATGACAATTCTGATGCTTATCACCAGAATTCTTTCTTTGAGCTTAAGATAATTGCTGACGAGCTGATGGAAAAAATAAGAGAACGGTTGGGGTTTGCACGATTAACTAGATATAGCAAAAATTTATCGAGTTGAATAGGATTATTCGTGTGCGATTATGAGCTCGTTGGACTTCTGAGATGGAAGGAATCAGTTTTTTTTTTTTTGAGGGTGATGGAAGGAATCAGTTGTGAAGTGTGTTACTGCATCATTCACTCTCTTTGCTACATACAGTAGTAACCAATATCGGGAATTCTCCATGGTGATTCTATATTATGCATGGAAGGTTTTATTGAGCATGCTGAAGAACAGTGGCCCCGCAATATATTCCAAGAGCATTCATGTTTATTGGATTTCTCATTTATCAATCATGCTTCTACACGGAATGCTGATCATTGCATTGCAACAATTCTTCAGATAGACATAGCGGCTAGGATCAGTTCAGCTTGTCAATAAGCAAAAACATGCATTTTTACAATTTTTTTTTCGAATACGAAGGAGAGCTTTGTATCGTTGTATTAATGAAGGAGTGTGTCAGTTTTGCAACGCGAAGAATGCACGCATCACAAGATAAAATCCAGCGGAATTACAACCGTTGTTTCTTAGCTTGACTATACTCGCTTCTAAAACAACCAAGTCCTCCTAGTTTCCTCGCAATTTTTACATCACAGGCACAAATGAAATTTATGCCTTTGATCCTGCAAAGGCTGAAATTCATGTTGCTCTAATCTTTCTACTTGGACGGTGACCGCTCGTCCCTGATCCGTTTCTCTTTCGGTAACTCCGGTGCTCAACAAAATTTTGCTAGCGCCTGAGTCTGGCCCAATACCAGCAATGTGCGGCCCATAATTCCTGTACGATGACAATCAAGGCTAAACCTTGGCGGGAAACTACGCAAACCACACATCAAACCTCTTCACAAAAATCCTCACCCATATGCTCCTCCAGTCCTCCTCATCCCCACCCCGCCGCCGTCGCCGGCCGCCGCATGCCGGCGGTGCCCCAGACGCGTCCTCTGATCGAGCGTGCGCGATCTGGAGGATTCCCCTCGCTCTCGCCCGGGCGCGTCGCTCCCGCCGCTGCGGTAGACGAAGCGGGTGGTGCTGGTGCGTCACGGGCAGAGCACGTGGATTCGTGGAACGCGGAGGGCCGCATCCAGGGGAGCTCCGACATTTCTGTGCTGATGACTAAGGGCGAGTCCCAGGCCAAGATCTCCCGTCTCATGCTCCTCTGTCCTCTCCGACTCCTTCGACGCCTGCTTCACCAGCCTGCTCGCGCGCTCCCACCGCACCACGGAAACCATCTGAAGGACGCGGCGACGACCTCTTAAGATCTTTCCGGACTCTGACCTTCGCGAGATTGACCTCTACTCGTCCAGGTCGGAATTCGACATTCGTATTGATAAATTGGGTAATTTGTGAACTGCTTGCAGGGTGTTTGTGGAAATGCGTTCACAGTTCTGTCAGCTTATTTATTGGTTGATACTTGATAGGTGCTTGTCTGCTTGTGGACATGTCTTAGTAATGAACTGATGGTTTTCAGGGGCTGTTGAAACTTGAAGGGAAGGAGACATACGGGTTTCTCGACAAGCAGTGGCAGAAAAATGCGGCTAACTTTAGCATTGACGGGCACTGCCCAGTGTGGGAGCTATGGGACCATGCTCAGAACAGCAGGGAGAGGATTTTGGCACACGAGGGCAAAGTCTGTTCTTGTGGTTGCACACAATGCAGTGAATCAGGCCCTTGTTACCACTTCTTTGGGTGGGTGCTGCTACATTTTAATGTGGGTTTTGGTAATGCTGACAGTGTTGATGCTTCACTTATGATTTCTTGACGTTTGTGTTTAGGACTTGGCGCCGTATGTTTTCGGTTTCTGCTCCAGAGCAATTGTGGTGCTAGTGTGCTGGATTTCACCCCCCCAGACTGGAGGAGGCACTCCAAATGTCACTTGAATCAGGGAGTGGAATTTTGCTCAGAGTGCTGTCTTTTGCTTTTTATGAATGAGATTTGCTTGCAAGAACTTGTGCTACCACCTGTTAGAGGATGAGTTTCCTATTTCAGATATTAAAAAAAAAATCATAGGAACACAGAAGATGAAATAATCAAACAAATTCAACATGGGTTCTAATCTCTTTCCTATAAACATATTTGGTACAGACCCGAACTCAGATAGTTCTGCTGGACAAAAGTCAAACAAGAGGATTATTCTGGCCTGCCAGAGAGCAACCAGAACAGTCCTGTGCGTCTGTGCATGAGAAAAATTGCGTTTGTTCAGTGGATCAAACCATCAAATGCACCAACTATTCTGGCATGTTTACCTTGAGAAAATTGAGCTAACTAATCCCACTCAGTCTTAATGTAGTGTTTGCATGAAACCTATGTAACTTAAGTTTCTGAAGAATTTGAAAATGTAGAGAATTACACAGTATAATTTTTCAGGTTCGCTAGCGATTTATATAATTTTCATTGTTTGAATTCCAGTTTGGTTTAGGCAGGATGTGTTATGCACCTCTGAACATGCTTGGGACTATACAGGTAGTTCAATTTGTTTCACAATTCACCAATTTATTTCCAGTATTAGATTGAGCTCAATTCAAGAAAAATATTTTCAGTCCCAGAAGACTGCAGAATTACTACTGGGTCTGAAAGTGAATGGTATTTTGTGTAGCCCACAAGTTGCATCTGTTGATACGCCCACAAGTTGCATCTGTTGATACTGCAACTGTTATATGCGAGGTGCCCTTTTGAGATCAAGAGGATGAAACGATAAATCATCTCTTGGTCTCATGTGTGTTTGCTAGGCAATATTGGTTTCACATCCTTGGGCAGGTCCGTCTCCAGTCCTTAACTCCACAACCTACTGATGTTTCTTTTGATTTGTGGTGGGAAAGAGTAAATGAAGCTGTCAGTATTCAAGCAAGAAATGGGGTTAACGCTTTTATAGTGCTAGGCGCTTGGATTATATGGGCTGTTTTTTTACGGAGCAAATCCTAGCCTTGTTGGAGCTTCACTTGACTGCCCTTCCCCCGAGTAGTTAGTGTTGTTGTACTGTTGGTCGGTTGTGTTTGCTTTCACAGGCGCGAATGTAATCTAGTTTCAGTTTAGAGGTGTGTGGTGTGTTGTAACGGGCTCTTGCCCCTTTTCTTCTTAATATAATGAGGCGCAATTCTCCTGTGTTTTCAAGAAAAAATATATATGCGAGGTGACTATAATGTGAACTGCCATGAACTGGAGTTGTTTTCCCCTTAAGTGTACGTGTTCTTCACATGTTGAATCTGATGTCTTGGATTCAATTATAGGTCCAAGAGGCTGCAGATTGCTTAGGTGCTGACTGCGTGCCTTGTTATGTGGAAATGAAGAAATTGCTTGAAGTTGAAGTTGATGATGCTTTTCAGATGAAGCAAAAGGTTAGACCATTTCAGATTTCTCTAGACCAGTTTAAATAGTGCATACATGCTTTTTTGTGCCTTTTTATGTCTTGAGAAACCTACATTTCGCGAAAGAAATATTTTTCATGTGCATACTGAACTGGTTGCTTGGAATAATATATGTAACACTGCATTTTTAGGGCGGCAAAGTAACCATTCCTTGCTTCATTTCTGCAGATCTTTAGGGATATAATTCAGTCTGGTTGGCTGGGCAGCATGGAGTACAGAAAACTGGAGCTGCTATGGGCCCAGTCCAAGGATGCATGGCAAGCGTTTCTAAATGAACTGCCAGATTGTAGTACGTCGGATCGAGTACTTAGGCCATACTGCCATTCACCTAGCTTTAATCTGCCGTTGCCTTGATTTACCAAAGGAGTACATGTCAACCTTTTCATCTTGATGACGATTATCAAGGAGTATCGGTGTGACCGATTTACCAGCAAAAGGAAGAGACCTTGTCAGATGCACAAATTACGCAGCTCATCTTGGAATATGGTCAATATCCATTACATGACCCACAGAAAATGACGACTAATTCTAACTTATCTGAAGGTAACTTTCTCTGTATTGTCATATAGTATCCTTGACGAAATACATGCTTGTACAGTGGTGTAAATAGCACCTCAATATAGGATGTATATAAAATTCATATTCATCTTATTGTGTTAATATTCAGTTGATCAGCATCAGTTTTATACTTTGTTTTCTGTACTCGTGTAGTGCTAAGCAAGAGCCCTCTGCAGTCTGCACTGTGCAGCAGTACACAACCAAGCTGAAGCTTTGCACTACTTGCAGACTGTCACAGTTTTTACCCAGCAGCTCTGCAGGCCGGATATACTATCTATTCGCATGATGTCAAGTGGTTCATGTACCGAGATGAGACTGGGACTGGCAGAAGTGGCTGCCGTCAGCAATCTGCGTGGAAGAAGACAGAGGCACGAGCATACCGTCTTCCTCCTGCCACGTATAGGTTCATGGACTCTACAGCAGCACTGCACTACTACAGGCTACAGCTACGTTCGAGCCTTCGCCGAGTTTGCTCCATTCCCTAGTGTCCTACAGTTGCGAGCTTCAATGGATTCAGCTCCACACCAGGTGTCCAAGTATCAGCACGATTCTTCCTTGCCGGCCGCATCCTCCGACAATGGCCTCTACACCACCCGGCCAAGAAGCACGGCTGCGGGGGAGTCCACCGATGCGCTTCTCTACTTGGCGGGCCCGGCAGGCTGGCTCATCCGGCTGTTCGCTTTCCTCGGGGACCGTGTCGCGTCTGTGATCCTCAGCCTCGTCTTCCCCGTCGCCGCTCTCTTCGGTGAGGTGCTCGCCATCCCTTCGGTGATCGCCTCTAACACCCGCCGCGCGGCTTTTGGACTGCTCGCAGCGATGTGCACCTTTGCCGTCCTTGTATCTGCGCTGTTCGTGTCTGTGCTCCTCGGCCTTTTCCTTGTCCGGCACTGGGTTGAGGAGCCGGTGACCGTGCGCCACCAACTCTACTTCGACTACACTGAGCCGCAGCATATCGCCGATGTGGCCCTCGGTGGAGCACGGGGCACGACCCTGCAGGCGGGGCACTCCGTGAGGGTGTCAGTGGCGTTGCTAGCTGTTGCCTGACTCCTACCACAATTGAGAGGTTGGCATGTTCCAGGTACACGTTCATGCTTATTACATGATTGGCGATCCGAAATTCTAGGATCTGATCAATTTCTTTGCTTCTTAGCATCTCATGGCTAAACTTCTTTTGTAGATTAAAGCAGAGGCGATCTCTGTAACTGGACTTACCACAGCATCAGCTATACACAACCAGATATGCTAAATAAGGTACAAGAGCGCCCCAGTACGGCTGGCGCAGTCGGTCCTGATGTGTGTGCCAATTACGCTGAGCATGCGCAGTGAGACACAGACTGCAAATCTCAAGGTTTTGCAGTACAGAGAAGGTTGTGGCCATCATAAGAGATCAGGCTCATCAGAGTTTTGCTGCAGCCAAGAGCTACGACAGTGCAGCTGCCCCAGGTATACAATGCAGAGATTGTTGTCCAGTCAATTCTTCCATGGACAAAGGGCCTGGTACACAGCTTGAAATGGACACTATATATGTATGTGGGCGTCTCTCTGTCTACGTTGACCTAGTTGTTCTTGCCATTTGTTTGGTCCGGCCTCTTGCTGTATCTTCAAGAAATAGGAAACTATTGGACCTTCAGGTCGACGGAAAGATGGTTTCGGATTTGGGTAGAGGAGATCTTGGTGAGAGCCCAAGCAAGGAATTATCTTGCAGTAATACAATGAAGCGGAGGGATAGGAGGAGCAAGAGGAAAGATCAGTCTCAAACGCAATCAAATGGAGGCCTTGTGGAGCTCAAGTTTGCTGAAGGTTCAACATCTGGTGTTGCAATGATGGAGACTTCTGAGGTCACTAAATGATCCTTGAGAATCGGTTTGCCTGAGATCAATTAAATCGATCGGAGCACTTGCTGGGAGGCTTATGTTATGTATACAAACAATGGAAATAATGAAGAAACATGTATCAATTAGTAACCGGCGTGGAACTCATGGAATTTTCGTCCCTTATTTGTGTGGTTCATACAATTCAGTTGTTTGGGCGACCTAAATTTTCAGAGTTGGTGGTGGAGTGTCCCCTCATGGTCAGAGATGTTGTAAGAGCCTATCAGCAAGTTTCTACTTTATACAGGCAAGTATTCTTAATTTCCTGCAATAAATTATCAGATAGATCTCTACCATAAATTATCTTCTGTGAATCTTTAATTTCCTGCAATTTTGTATTCAAGAGGATATCTTACATATTATTCTGTTGGGTAAGATGTACACAGGGACAGACAACTGAACTGCCAGATAGATCTCTACAATACTAGTACCATTTTATCAACTGCCATGCTGCTGTCAGTTATGGCTAATTTATCTGCTTTCAGGTTGCACAAAGTTATCTTGCGTATGTCACATTCACAGCATTTATTGTCAAGTTTTTGTTCAACAACAGAGAACGCAGACTAATGTACATATTCATTTGTCTTTCACGATATTATGCAACTTTACTTGAGTTACAGCATACTCACACATCTGACAGTACATTCTACCCTTTCTAACTGGATTAAATACATGGTCCATTGTACATGTAGACCAAAGTTATATATGATTTTTTACTATAAGAAGGAGCTAACTGATTTTCAGTATTATCATTTAGCTAGTTGTTTCTGCCTATTGTTGAAAGCTAGAATAATGGATGCTTCTATCATTCTTAGGGATCCTGCCTTCCTCGTTAACACATGAATTTCTCATTTGTTAGTTCCTTGTGCTCTAGCGACAGAGTTCAGCATGGGGCTGCTAATAGTTCCACATGGCAACTGGAAACACAGTCAACAGTACATGCACCCAATTTTATAATGCTTCCAGGATATAACACTGGTTTAGCCAAGTTATGTATCACATTCTAATGTTCCACCACTGCTGTTTGATTGTTTTCTTTTAACTCAACATTTATTACCGTATTTCACCCTTATTTTTCAGATCAGATTGGTTCATAATACCAGGACCTATCTATGGAGCCTAATGGACCATGAGCTTGCGCGGAGCCTGCTTCGGTGGTAGGTGAGTTCCTGGCATATTCTGTATGTTAATTGATACAGTTGATGGTTCCTCAAAAAAAAAAAAGTAATACAGTTGACTGGCAACAAGGGGGCAAAATTATGAGATTAAGTTTTCATCATGTGCGACACATTTTATCTGCCACGTATTTTTTTGGAGTTTTGCAATTTAAGATGGTTGATTCCTTAAATATTGAACAACAACATTGTGTTACTCCTATGAAAAGGCAGCAAGTAATGTTTCATTTCTAATCCTCTTGCTTTCTTTCGTGTTATTTAACCATCATTATTCACCTTTTCAATCGCGGAGAGCCTTCATTACTATTCTTCTGTTGGTAATAAAGTGACAAAGTTGCCATGATATTTAATTCGATTTCTGATCTTGGGTATTGTTGGTGCTGTCGTATGCTTTGCTGTACGACCGTACTCGGGTGTATGCCTTTTGTGTTTTCATCATACATGTCACATGTCAGGGGACCACCTGATCTGCTGATCCCTCCCCAACCTTGTTCATCTGATATCAGTCTAGTCCAACACTTCAGCACTGAGGCTGTCACATTAAGCCATGTTGTTTTGCACAGTTTTATTTTTATCTGTCACATTAAGTCTAGTCCAATACTTCAGCACTGATTTGCATAGCAAAAAGATGACTTACGTTTTACTAGTATGCATGAAATATCTTCATATTGACTGTATGAGAATAGTGTGCGGGTTTATCTTGCAAACACTTTCATGGAATATAATAGTTTATTAGACGTTTTAATGCATATTGTAACATAAATGGAACCATAACTGTATATACAAATCGCTTGTGAACATGGATGGAAAGTAAAACATGAAGCAAAGCATGGTAGGAATGACCAAAATACCTTTTAGTAGTGGCCTATATATTCTCCTGACCACTTGCAGTTTGACCTTGCAAATTATTTATCCCACAGATCTGGAGTCTGCGAAATAGGATCTGAACTTTACTATTTTTCTGAGAACGATGAACTAACCCCATGATCTTGTGAAGAACCAGACAAGTTGTCCAGGAGCAACATTCAGTTTGATCGTCCCTCTTTTATGCACGTGGAAACTTCATTCTGCCTTCCATTTCTTTTGCTGCCCGTTTTTTCTTGAACACTTCCTCCAACTATGTTCTCATACCAGGTGCCGAAAATTGTTAATATCGTTCACTACATACATTCTACACGAGTAACTTGAAGGTCCTTTAGAATGCCAGTTCAATTTAGACAAATATTTTATCTTGATTCCACCGCATCAGTTTAACAGTGTGGTACGAAGTCATGTCGTGAGCAATGATTCGTCACTGCCAAGCCATTGCATTCTAAACTAGGACTGACTGGGCTCGATCTTGATGGAGTGAAACTTCACATGACGACCAATATTTATATCAGTTTCAGCGTTTGCAACTTGCCAGTAGCTTGAGAGGTCATTCCAAAATCGTGTGCACCTTGATCTTGAAATCTGAATGTAATGCTTATCTCGTTCTGGTTAGGTATGTGAAGATTACAAAAGGCTTTGCTCTCCTCAACCGCACAACTGCCTTGCGGCTATCAGTTAGGTAATATGATATCTCCAATTGCGTAATATTATCTTGTCAGCAGGTTCTATATTAGGTCAGAAACAGAAAGGTCTCTTTTGTTAACTTGTATTTGCTGTACTTGTAAACTTCATTGTCAACTCCTCCTAGTTTAACAGGAAAAGAAATTATATTCAGTGCACACCAATTCATTTATCTGTTGTTGAAACAGAGTTATGATTGGTCTGAGCAAATTATATTACAACTGACTAGCTTACCACGGTCTACCCTTTCCTGACCATAAATTTTTTTTATAACCGACATGAATACGTCATTTAGCCTGTAGTAGACCATTGTGCATGAATACCATAATCTGATCTTCCCTGAGAAGAAAATGTATTAACAAATACAGTTGATTTTGATTTTGCCGGTTGTTGAAACCTGAAGAGCTTTTTCCTCAAAAGAGAAAAAGACTGAAGAGCTGTCTACTATTATTTTCAGGGATCCTGCTTTCCTCGTTTTAAGGTGAGTGTCTCGTTTCCGCATTTCCACGCACCCCCATTCAGCATGGGAAGACTATTTCTTTTGTCCTCTCGAACCTTAAAAAATGGAAGTCAACACACCATGCTTATATCTTTAATGCTTCTGGGATCAAGTGCTTGGTATTGCCGATGCATGAATGGCATTCTCAGTTATCGAAGCTGATTCCTCAACGACTGTTACAGCTACCAGTTGTGAGATCAGAATATAGGTTAGTTGGCTGTGCTCGTGGACCAATGGTCCGTAAGCTCGTGCAGTTCTGCAATGGCACATTTATCTGCAAGCTGGGGGCAAATTTATGATATTACACCTCCACTTTCATATACGACAGCAACACATTTTATCTGCCATGCGTGTTGGAGTTTCGCAGTTCCAGAGATTAGTGCAGATCTGGTGCTTTACAAGTCGAAATCATGTTGGCCGTAGTGGTACAGCAGCTTTCAAGAAACATGGAGACACCAGCCACGAACGAGACAAGGTAAGCTTTGCTTCATTTCTAATTCTTCAGTTGCTTTGTTTGGCATTCTTTCCTGTTAATTTCTTAACCATCTATAGCTATTATATTAATTCTTGTAGGTAATAAGACGACAGAATTGCCGTTGTATTCCACTGGATTTGGCATCTTGAGAGTGGTTGGCATCGACATATGCTTTGATGGATGACCGTACTGAGGGGAGTACCCATCCCTTTTTTAAAAAAAGAAAAGAAAAAAGAAAAAATCATCGCGCCACATGCCCACGGGACCATCATCATTCAGTGAAGCTGCGTGATCCACTGATCCCTTCCAGTTTGACATCATTAAATTGATCTGCCGGCCTGATGAGCCGACACTTCACTCGTGCTGCCGCTTCTAATCACTAGCATAACAGTAGAACTATGTGGATCTAATAAAGTTTTATCCAATGGGCAGAGTTTGTATCCAAAAAGTGCTAGGAGTAGTTAACAGGAAGATGCTGTGTATTTGGCACATTAGAGTTTAGACTTTGTCACATGTTTTATGGGAAGCAACCTTCCCAATATGAAACCATCTGACCATCCAAAACTTTGACCTTGCCCGTTCGTGAACCCACAGGATGCATGTGCGCGCAAATTCTCTTGTCCTGGGTTTGTGAACATGTGTCATTCTGATCATGTGAGTGACAAAGCAAGGCCGACTCGTGGAGATTGGACAAGGTCGCCGAAAGACGGTAGCAGCATCCCGTTCGGTGGTTCGGTACCCTGCTCGTGCGCCAACATGCGTTCTGCATTTGCTGCCCATCCTGCTTGAACCGTTCTTGCATCTTGCCCAACTACCACTCGTGGTCGTGGCTGCAGCTGGATGGCGACGCGACCATCACCATGTCCATGGCTCGGTCCCGCCTGAAGAAGGGATACGATCATCCATCAACGGACTCAAAAGCAATGCCGACAAAAAAAAAAGGAAAAGAAAACCTTGATCCAAAAACTTCCTAGTGACTCTAGCTCGAATTTATCTTTCCCTTTTTACTTTTTGATGAAGATGCAGAGTCGGTCTCCGAGAGGAGGATGACGAATTTTAGGCCTGCTAGGGTGTTTGTTTTTTTGACTAATTTTAGGCCTGCTAGAATCTTGTCATTTAGAGATATTAAATAAAGTCTAATTAAAAAACTAACTGCAGAACCCTGTGTTAATTTGCGAGACGAATCTAATGAGGGTAATCAAGCCGTAAATAGACGATGGTTACTATATCATCACTGTAGCAAAACATAGATTAATTAGGCTCGTTAGATTCGTCTCGTAAATTAGCACACATCTGTAAAAAGGTTTTGTAATTAGACTTATTAATACTCCTAAATAGCAAGATTAGTTTTGAGGTGACTTTTAGGACTAATGAAACGAACACCCCGAAGATCGATCCAGAGAAGTGTGACAAGCAAGGTTCACCTTACCGATGCAACCGTTCCAAGTCAAACCGATAAAAAACTGACAAAATTCGTCGAATTTTCAAATATATTTCAAATTCAAAATCGAAACCGGTAAACCGAAGAAACCGAACCAGACCTGTAAGGTCGGTTACCGCGATAACCGATCGGTTACCTACGGTTTTGCAAAACCTGGTGACAAGTGTCCTGCACCTGCTGCTCGCTGCCGCATTTCCTTGTCTGACTCTGATCAGACAGCGCCGTCCGGTCCATCCGCCCAAGATCCAACGGCCAGCAAGATCTCCGCCACGCTTAAAGCCGAAGCATCCCCCCGCCCCGCCGCTCCGGCCGTTACCACTCTCCTCTGCTCTGCTCTGCTTCCCTCGCCGTCCCCACCGGCACCAGTTGAGCAGGGGTGAAAGTGGGACGGGAAAATCCCGTCCCGACCGGCTCCCGTAGCACCGTATTTGCGATTTTTTCCCGTTCGTTTTCGAATTTTTGGGTGTCAAACGGTGACGGGATGGAAACGGGAAAAGAAATACGGTAACGGGATCGAAAACGGCGGCAGCAATTTCCCGACCGTTTCCTTTGTATCCCGTTTTGGGCCGGGATGGTCCCGTTTTCAGGCCCGTTTTTCTTTATCCGGGAAACATGCAGCCTTCAAACTAGCCCACCCAGCAGTCCCTTCGCAAGCACCAATAGCCCGCACCACATGACCACCCCGCTCCACTGTCCCTCAACCAGCCGGCCCAGCAGCAACTCGTTCGTACGCAGGCGGCCCACCAGTAGTCAGAAACTCAGAATGTAGCATTAGGTGCTTCGTCTTCAACGCTTGTAGCTGATATGATTTTTATTCCTAGTGAAGACACAAATCCAAGTCCGAGACTTTGTACTATTGTACTGTCCCAAGTGTTTGTGCTGCCAGATTTTGAACCGTGACTCGTAATATGTGGGTTTTGTCTCCAGTATGTTGATCGTGTTATGTATGTACTGCAGTTATACGTGGCAGTAGGAAAGTATGTCTATTTATGTTCCCGACTCAGAATTACCGGTTTCCGACCGATACCGACATATTTCCGTCCGTATTGTTTCATTTTCCGGATTCCCGACATATTCCCGTTCGTTTTCGTTCCCGGCTTTCCCGTTTTCGTTTCCGTCCGAGAAAATAAATGTGAAAATGAAAACGGGTGGGGTGTTTTCCCGACCGTTTCCGTCCGTTTTCATCCCTACAGTTGAGAGAGAGGAGAGAGCTTGGCTGCTGCTCTGCTCATAAATTTCCGTCTCTGTGTTCTTCTCTCTCCTCCACGCCGCTCGCGCACGCCTGATCCGCCGGACCTGCCTCCTTCCCTCCGCGCGGATCGAGAGGAAGCTAGGATGGTGAGCGCGTCGAGCCTGCTCCTCCCCTCCTCCTTGCGGGACCTCGCGTCCTGCGTCTCCGACGGCGCCGTCCGCGTCGCCTGCACCACCCCATCGTCCACCCGCATCGCCTCCTACTCCTCCGCCTCCCCCACCACCACCACCTCCTCGTCCCCGTCCACGCTCTCCGTCGCCGTCTCCTATCGCGCGATCCCGCGGTCCCCGTCGGCGCCGCCGCTCCTGCTCCGCCTCGTCTGGACCCACTCCCCCGCAGGCCCGCCGGCCCTCTCCTTCGCCGCCTCCGCGTCCTCCCCCGCCGTCCTCCTCCGTCGCGGCAAGGGCACGCGCTCCGTCCCCGGGGACACCCCGCTCGCGCTGTTCTGGGACCTCACCGCCGCCGCGTACGGCGCGGACGCCTCGCCGGAGCCCGTCTCCGGGTTCTACTTCGTCGCCGTCGCCGCCGACGCCGCCGAGGTCGTGCTCGCCGTCGGCGACCTCGCCGCCGAGTTCGTCAAGGCCAAGTTCGAGGGCCAGATCCCCAAGGCGCGCTTCCTCCCCGTCGCGCGCACGGACCGCGTCGTCGCCGCCGGACACCACCACCACCACTCCACGGCGAATGCGATGCACACCGTGCGGGTCCGGTTCGCGGAGGGCGGGGCGGAGCACGAGGTCAGCGTCGGCTGCTCGATCAGCTCATCTCGTCCAGGCGACGAGGAGCTGTGGGTCGCCGTCGACGGGAAGCGCGCCGTGCAGGCGCGCCGCCTGCGCTGGAACTTCCGGGGCAACCAGACGGTGTTCGTCGACGGCGAGCCCGTCGACGTCATGTGGGACCTGCACGGCTGGTGGTTCCGGGACCCGCCCGGGTGCGCCGTCGTCATGCTCCGGGCCAGGAGCGCGCTCGAGAGCCGCCTCTGGCTCGAGGAGGAGGCCGCCGCGCCGGGCTTCGCGCTCGTCGTGCAGGCGTTCAAGACGCCGCCTTGATCTCTCGAGTCCTCCAAGGAGGTCAACCAACGCCCTGCTTCCCGCTCCTCGTTGCTTGTCCGTCCGTTTGACATGAAAAATTTGGTGGAATTTAGCGCACCAAACCATCAAGGGAATGGTTCTGTTTACAGTCGATTCGTTCTGTGTGTCAGAGCCGTGAAAACAGAGAGTGGAGATCCACTCTTGTGTGGAGATGAGATTCGCTCTCCTTTTTCAGGATAGTTTTAGTGGTGTGGTGTGTTGGTACAGTTAACAGAGGATTATAGAACATCTTAGAGTTTAGAGTGTGTTTTGATTTCAGCATTGCTGTCTTTGGCGCTCTGAAAATCAGAGTTACTACCCATCGCATTGAAGTGATTCTTATCATACTGGTGCTATAGAACTGTATTCTCTGTCTCTTCTATGCCGCTCAACCTGTATCATTATCGACTCGTGCACTCTACCGTCAGATATATTGCATGATTGTTCTTTGTAATACACTTGTGCTTCAGTTTAGCTGTTCAGTACTGATTTCCTGAGATCCACCACATGTTTGCAGACAATATTACCCTGGTTAGCGAATCCGCAATAATATCATGATGGAAATCTGTATCACAAGGAGTACATCTTGAGGAAATCATGAACATTCCTGGCTAGCGAGTCCGCGAAAACATTCTGAGCTCTAGGAATGTACATGACATTGCTTTGAGTTTGATTAAGAATGCAAATACTCTCCTGGCTAGCGAGTCCACAGTTTCTACACTCTCCTGAGAGCTTCACCTTCCCGCTGTTTCTCACGAGTCGTCTTAGATTCTGCTGCATATTCTGCTGCATTCCTTGGTTTTGTTTTTAGCTCTGGATTTCATCTGTACTCCACGCCAAATTGCCCATGAGTAGCATACGAAAGGGACAGCTGGTGATCTAACCCAACCACTGAGCAGTGAGCGACCGTTTCCATCATCAGCTATTTCCATTTGCCAAGCAACCAAGCTGACGCTCTGCGCCAATTTTTTTTTTTTGGGTGTCTTCTTCGTATTTTCTTCCTTGTTTCTTTTGGTTTCTTAAATCTCTATACAAGCTTAAACATGAATCTAATCAAGTAGCTGTACCGCTTACGTTGCGTCTGGATTTTAGCCTGTCGTTACTAAGAAAGAGTTTTCTAGGCACGACACGTCGTCGGTAGTAACTGAAATCGGTTGATTGTGAGCTTTGAGTTGGTTTGGCGTTGGCCAAATGTAGTGTTGCTTTCACGATTTATTACTCGTTGCTTTCATGCCATGCCAACGTATGGACTGATGAATGGCGATCTGGTATGGTGTGCTGAGTATGCACGCAGTGTTCATATACTGTTTCAGATATGTCTGCTGCCTTCAAATAGTAGATGTCTGTTTCGTCCAAAAAGAAAAATCAGAGGTCTATTGCTAATTCTTCATTGCTGCACGTCTGGTAGAAAAGTTGATTCCAGATGTGAGCATCCAGGGAACTATGTTTGGTAATGTTGAGGATTACAAGTCTTGTGAGGTAGGTTCCCTGTTTTCATGGGTGTGGTGCTGACTGGTGGCTGCTAAGAAGCTGAAACCGACGGATTCCCCGTCCATGCACATTCTTGCTTGGGTCTATTCCGATTCCACAAGGAGCCAATCTTACTGGCTGCACATGTCTATAGTTGCAAGAATGGTTCAACCAAAGGAATAGGGAAATTCAGTTTTCTGCAAAATAAAAGGGTCACATGATGATCCTCATTTTTCAGTATTTCACGTGCTTCCGGTTTGTTCCCTTTTTGGGTCCGTTTTCCCCCAGCTCTAAACCTGCTGTTGCTCCTTGTGAAGGCTAAGAAGCTCAATCATTCTTCAAAATGTAACAAGCACAAAAAAAAAATGGAGAGAACGAAAGAGAGATAAACACCGATCTTCTTCGGATGAAGTTTAAATGCCAACGTAAATGCCTTCACAGGAAGACGCTGACATATCCTCACTGTTTACTAATGTACGAGTAACGACCCAGTACTGTGCTACCTAACTTTATAGTCATTGCCAGACCTGAACTTCCTAAAGTTTAAGCACGATCGAGTAATAAAAATCGATTAGGAATCCGTCAATCCCTCATAAACACCGAAAAGAAGAGAAATTTCAAGTGACAGAGGTAGTTACCACCAGAAAGATGACCTAAATTTATTCCAAGGATAGCCAAACAAGTACAGATTTGCCTTACAGCTTCATCAGAGGTCGAGCAGGACAAGCAATAGAGGAGTCTAAGGTACAACAACCAGAAGTTCGCAACTGCATACAGATGGATGGATACCTGAACTGAAAATGCACCGTACGAATGGCATGGCTGGCACTTCATCACATCATGCTGATGGCGGAGTCGGCGGCGGCTTGGCGAGGACGACGGGGAAGTCGATGACGACGACCTTCTCGAGTGCGGCCATGAACGTGCCGGCGAACGCGGCGTGCCTCTCGTGGCTCATGTAGCTCGTCAGGTCTTCAGTGGAGGCGAAAGTCAGGGAGAAGACGTGTGTGAAGCCCTGCGTCAGCATCTCCTGGTTCAGCACGTCCTGCCCCCTGCAGCAACATCAACGAAGACAAGATGATGAGCTTTAGCGTGTTGATGACGAATACAGTTGATTAGATCATCGTTTTGATTGCGGTTCAGCAAATATTATTTAGGTGCTGACACTCGTTTTCCATCGACTAGTTCAAGAAAAGAAGATAGGATGCTTGTTCTAGTTTTCTTTGATGAAGTCTGACTATGAAAGTCAAGTGCATTCAGACTTAAGATTTGTTGACAGAAATGTAAACCTAAGTTTTGGGTTCTGCACTGACGTGAAATTTACTGATCCTAGCCTGGCAACAAGAAAAGCTAGTGCAAAGGTAAGGACCGAAAAGAGTACTACCACTCGAATGATTTCACCATGTCCATCCCGGCCACGAGCTCCGTCATGCCTTTCAGAAGGTCGTCCACCACGACACCCTCCTTGAACCTCACCAGGCACAGGTGCTTGATCTCTCCCATGGCGTGCACCGACACCACTCCAGTAGCTTAGCCGATAGAGAGAGAGAGAGAGAGAGAGTGGCAAACTGGCAATGCGTTTGATCATGGCGCTATGACGGCGTCCAATTTAAGGGCGGCGAGCACCGACAGGAATCGGTGGATCACTGTAAAGCTCGTTACCGCCACTCTGGACTGAATCATTTCGGCACAGTCCCAGTCCCAGAGCACTCACTGTTGCAGGAGGAGAAGGGCAAAACCGTGTTGCCGCAGCAGCTGGTTTCAGCATACTGCAAGCAGTTAGATCTAGGATGAGTCATACTATGATTTGATATTTTGATTGGACCGACCGACATGCACGTACGACGGTGCGTGGGCAACCATATGCTGTCCTTCTGAATTCTGATGTCAGGAGGTCCCAAGAATTGGATGTGCTTTATCGTAGGGATTTGATCTTCTGAACCGCGATCAGAATTATTCAGCATTATGCTGGTTCCCACAAGCAGTATTATGTACTAACATAGATCATGCTATATCAGCTATCTCAGATTCAGATAACCAGTTACGACACTATACCAATCATAGATGAATAAGGTTGAAGCGACATGATGGTTCCACAGCAGACGTATGCATACTGTGCGATGTCTGACTAAACTCTTCTAAACAGACGGAACAAACAATTTGGCAACTGGTCATGGTGCTGTTCAGGAAGAATATCTACATGACTAGTACATGAGTGGGACTGCTGGTTCATCAAGTGCTCTGTCAGTTAATCTCCACACTCCAGTACAGAAATCCATGTTCATTTCGAGTGCTCTGACTGCATATGGATCCAATCAAGATACCATTCATCCTATTTGCTGGTGGCAACACTTTGCCTTTAGCAGACGTACTGCTGCTGTAAGAATCACAAAAAAATTGAGAGACGATAGTGAATGCAATTAGCTCTTTTGAGTATGATTGATAAAACAAATGTGGCTTTCTTTCGACAGGAAACCTGATCGATTTCTCATATTTACACCAAACTCCTCAAATCTAACCTATAACAGTCATCTGCCTGCATCGACATTTCTCATTCACAGGCAGTTCACCTGCAGACTGCACAAAGAAGCTCCCATGCAGCTACTTGCAGTGTCCTAGCTGGGTAGATCTCTCCACCTCCTTTCTTACTGTCTGGCTGTTAGTTTCAGGAGGGTTAACTTCAGACAGTGGCAATTGTTAGCGGCCCCATCCACTGATGTACCAGAAGCCACCTGATTCTCCTGGTCGGGTTCATGTCTAGGAACCTCTGATGCCCTTGATGAATGCCCTGTGCTGACAAACAGGCCGACATGGATCGGATCCTGATGCTTGGGGAGAACCCGGAGGGCTTATCACTATACTAGGTGGAGGAGGAGGTGTAATGTGATTGTTATCTAGGTTATCACGCAATGAGATTCTACAGACTGGGCAGGTCGAGTTCTGCTCCAGCCACAAATCTATACAGGCCATATGAAAATTATGGCCGCAGTGAGGAAGAAAGCGTAGTACGTCTTTGTCTTCGTATTCTGCAAGACACACAACACACCTGCCAACAATAAAGCAGACAGTTCAGCTTCTAGGTTCAGAATTAGGCAGTTGCTCAAAATATCAACAGAAAGCAGAAATGAAAAACCGAATACTCCCTCTGTTTTTTTGTTTTTTTTTGGGTTGACGTTGGTTAGCTCAGATTCGAGCTAACCAACGTCAACAAAATCAGAACGGAGGGAGTACGTTAGGATAGTTTGTGAAACTAGACACGTCAAATTGCAGGTTGTCACCATGCTTGGCGTGAACCTGAAACCAAACTGTATGTTCGGCAGGGATTCTCTGAATTCTGGAGAGAATCATAATCCAGAATCCTGCCAAACATGACTACTCTTGTTTACAAATGAACATACATATGCATCTGTTTTCCTTTCACGTATACCATCTAATGGGCTGTTGCCTTTTTGTGCAAACTTAGAAAAGCTATATAAAAAAAGGAACAAAAACAGCAGAAAAGAACTCGCACGGTTAAAGAGCCACTCAGCTATGATACCTGGGATGAGATATCTAGTTCTTACTACAACAAAAAAACTTTCAAAATGATGGTTCATGTTATTAGATCAAGCCACATGGCTTGTTAATCCAATCCCTGATTTTCCTCACAAAGCACGGCTAAGTTAACCAAATTGAAAACAGTGCCCCATCATTCCTCTTTACCATCTTCTTCAGGAACAGTTAACTATTTGTACCCCATTTCGATGTGACTGAACGAGTAACCTTAGCTGTCTTGTAACAATGCATGTTAGGGACGAACTGGCGATACAGCAAGTCTCCAGCTAATCGCAGCAATAAGGCAGTGGTACTTAAGATTGCGCCATTTCTCTACTCCGGCACCAGCATCCTCAAGGACAACTTTTTCGGTACAAAAAAAATCTAATAAACATCCTCAAAGACAACCTTTCTAGGATGAAAAGGCTATTTCCTAGTACAGCTTTTATGTTTCTTCATGATTTTTCAGCAACAAACCGCAAGCACAGACTTTCCTAAGAACAAGATGGAGAGTGTTGGGAAGATGCCTAATAGAGTGCATTTTAGGCAATAAGTTGACATTAACAGCAAGTAAGGTTTAATCATGATTTCTCCCTCGGTTCAGTTGCGCCATTAATGTTACTGATGAAAACATCGCTTCCAAATGATTAGAAACAAGAACTAAAGATAGGTGTAATCAACTTTCACATCCAACAATTACGGCCATAACCATGTCATATTCCCAGTCCCACCCCAGAATAGTTTCTAGTATGAGGTAATTGCATAACTTTAGTGACAAGTGTTCATATCCTCTAGTCTTTAGCGGGGGGAAAAAACGAAACGAAGCCATGTGAAGAAAGGTCCAACCAAACAAACACTGATAGTGACACTTGAGATCAACCAAACCCTCAGATTTGTAATCTTGTTTCATAACGGCAGAAAGATCACACTTAACCCTTTCATCGCTCATCTGAGAGCGTCTATTGCAGCATTCGGATCCCCAATCACCACTAATAAATCATACTAGCAAGGAAAACGCGTGCGGTCCACCATGACAGTTCCATTGGAACTGCAGTTTGCCCGTGAGGAACTCAGCTTGCAACTACAGGCCACTAATCGCCCCCAATCATCAGCAGATCCTACCAGCAGAAGCGCGTGCTATCGAATGTGATTGATAGTTCAATCCAAACAGAATTTTCCTAATTTGGGGATGGACTCGCCCACCGTCCACCAGGAAGCAACCCGTTCGACGCCCAATGCGGCCGCGCAGCTAAAGCAAGGAGCGCCGCCACGCGGTAGATTCGAAGCGTAGGCGGCACGCGACGCTACAGTAGAGCGGAGGTGCCGTACAAGCACAGATTGGAACCGCCAATCGCCAGCTCAGAGGCCAGCGAATCGCGATCGCTACAGGCAAATCGAGCAGAACACAGGGCATGAGGACTACTTACTGCGCGTCGGCGTCGGAGGAGTCGGAGGCGCCCGACCCGCGTCGGCCACCGGCGAAGGCGCTGGTGGGGAAGGCGGCGACGGCGGCGGGAGCGAGCCCTCCGCCTCCGCCTCCGGTTCCGCCCCCCGGCTGACGGGAGACGTGGAGCGCGAAGGCGTAGGTGGTGGCGACGGCGTACTGCGGGAGCGGCGGCGGCGGCGAGCGGCGCGCCCTGGTGCGGCGTCGGCGGCGGACGAGCGCGCAGACGAGGCGGGAGCAGACGAAGACGATGAAGACGACGCTGAAGCAGAAGCCGAGCAGCGTGAGCACCGTGCTCGCCGACACCATCGCGGCTGCGTGCGCGAAGGGGGCGCGGCGAGGCGAGGGAATCTCCGCCCCGGCGGCGCCCGCGCTCGCGCGCGGCGGCAGAGTGCGGGCGGCGCGGCGCGTCTCTGAGACAGAGGAGGAGGAAAAGCTTCCGCCGCTTTCTCTCTCAGTGGCGAGGCATGGGCGGGCGCACTCGCCTCCCTTCCTTTGGGGCGAGCGAGCGGTGTGGGCTGCCTGCCTGCCTCTGCTGCCTACTAGTACTAGTGCCTTGCGTTTTCCTCCAATTTTTTGTGGCGCAGTCGCGTAACTCGCGCTGCGTATGGCGGCGCGCGCGGCGGGGGGGTGGTAACGGACGGGGCCGAAGCGGCGGAATGGAATCCTCCGGTGATTTCAGTTGCGGATGAATCGATACGGAGGAGCATGAAAGTGGTGGTGGTGGGGCAGGGGCACCGCACCGCACCGCGGGCCGACGGTTGTTACCTGTTGCTTGCTTGTTCGCCTTCTCCCTTCCGGGTTCCAACGGACGGAGCTCGTGCTAGTGCGCGCACTACACGAGCCGCAGATACTTTGGAATACTGTAGCATGGCTTTAGGTGCGTTTCAGATAAAAAGGCAGATATATATGGCTCTTGAACAATCAATCATCAAAAAGAGAAAAGGAAAGGGCACTTACATTGGTCAACTTGGAAGATGATGAACGGTGAGGTAAAGATAAGATCTCACCAAGTCGAAAGAACAAAGAGCATTGGAGAAGGTGCAAAGATTTGGATTTAGGACTAAAAAATAGAAAACAGCGAAAAAACCATGGAGATGCGGGGTATCGATCCCCGTACCTCTCGCATGCTAAGCGAGCGCTCT